>JARJCM010000012.1:600000-862469 GCA_029233265.1 Mycena alexandri | reverse complement strand
GCTTATGCGTTATGAGCAATCCAACTGTATCTCGCTCACCGGCTGGGATAGTACTGTAGCCCCAGTTGCCCAGCACTCATACTCTTTCTATCCACGTGGAGATGCACATGGAGATGCTCAAAGGGATCCTGACTCGGGAAACGAACCAAGTTCATTTGAGATCAGTGCTTTGCATTCTTCGGCCTATGACTTGCCCAATGCTCACCGTCTGTTTGAAAGCGAGTAGGTGTTTCCCCCAGCTCTAGGGACGGACCTTGGCCTGCGCTCTCCAGGGCACTCGAATACCCAATGCTCGTCCAATTGGTGCTTATTTTATTCCTGACATTATCCGGGCTCCGACTTCCATTAGCAGTGGGAAGGATTACTTGAATCGTCATATATTTATCCATTTGCTTTGCATTTGCCCTCGTAATTCGTCTACCGCGGGCCGTGCGATCCAGTGTCCAGTGTTTCATTAACTGTCAGAGAACGTATAAAAAGCTCTCGGGTGACGACGTATCTGCAGACCTTCTAATTGCGCAAGAGACTCGAATTGGACAGACACATGTGTAAGTCCCGGCAAATATTAACCTCGTGTCGGTAGATCCTGTATTTCCCTTGTCGTTTGACACCAAACGAAAATTGAAGGAAATGGATTTGCAAACAGACAGGACACGACGTGAAGCTACGTATCAACAAACAATGAATAGCTAAAAATGTCAGAACAGATTCGTCGACTGCGACGGACTAGCGTAAGGCTCGAGGGAACACTAGATTACTATTATCCACGGGAAATTTCTACGGCCTAGAAGCTGTCAGCTGAGCTCAGAGCGCCGGAAGCGAGCAAGGAGCGCGTTCGGGCGCGTCATTGATCAATGGCTGTCCAGCTTCCCCCACGTGTGCGCTCGGCTGCCCTTGCCAAACAATCGACCTGTACGCTGGCGTCGTCCCTGTTTCCCTGTCACAACCTAGAAGCCTCGTCGGATGCAAGACTTGTAATTAAAGCGCGGGTGTAGCCAGCTTGTCCAATGCAGAGCTGTTTCTTTGGCAGGATGAGTTCCCCGTCTTAGCAAGGTTGCCGTCCAAGGCGGTAAAAAAACTCTCTGAAAAAAAATCTCCCTGTCTAACTCGCTGCTTTTTGTCCTACTATGCGACTGGAGGATCTCCTCAATCCTGTATCGGAAGTAGATGCTCGTCCACAACTCGTGAGACTCCAGGGTTTCTTAAATTCGCACAATGGGCCCGTTCTAGTTCCTCCGGAATTACAGAACACACTCGTCCGCATTATAGATCAGCTGAAACAATTAGGCAAGGAACCCGAGGCTCTGAGAA
Organism: Mycena alexandri; assembly: GCA_029233265.1. Classification (NCBI taxonomy): domain Eukaryota; kingdom Fungi; phylum Basidiomycota; class Agaricomycetes; order Agaricales; family Mycenaceae; genus Mycena; species Mycena alexandri. The sequence goes on along the minus strand of JARJCM010000012.1, from coordinate 861,158 downwards.
CACCGACCTTGGCAAATCTTCTGACACGGCCCGTTTTGGAGACTGTGACATTTACATTAACGACAAAACAAAACTCTCTACGCTCTATCGTTATCCCCTTCATACATATATTGAATACCCAGAGACCGGCACAAAACCTGTTGGACATCTCTTCCAGCTGGACCCCAAGAATTGGGTTCGCCCCAGTCTCAATTTTGCCTACTCTTTGGGGAAACCCGCCGGCCAGTCTCGGAAAAGTGAGGAGGTTTTTTGCCCTGTTCTGGTCGATGCCGAGGGTGAGCTTGTTCCTTGCGTTAAACATTATTCTACTTGTAAGTCTTCCGAACTTCATTTTGTCGTTCTCGCCAGAGTCTGACCTTCAGTGTAGGTCAGGGGCTCAAAGCCTGTCCTTTCAACGACATAGAAGAGTTGACATCTGGGCTTCACATGAAAGTGACGCGCGAGGACATCGAGCTGCGGTTACATGATGAACGGGAGAGCAGACTGGAATGCTCTTCACCTCAGCGCGATATATTCCACAAGACAGCTGCGTACATTGCCACTCTTCGAAATCAGGGATGTACGCGCAGACTTTCGGAGGTCACGATTCACTCAAACCAGGAGAAAGAAGAGTATGAAGCTCATCAAGAACGGCTGGTAAAATTCCGCCGAGGTTATGTGAAGCGCGAAACTTGCGAGGGCCGAATTGTGTTCAAGAGCGGTACCAAGGTGTCTCTGATGTAGGGTTTTTTTTTTTTGCTCTCATTTGCTCTTGATTTACTAAATGTTTTCAAGGTGCGAACATTACTCTGCGCAGAACAAAGACCATTGGGCCGACTTTACCATAAGCAATGGATCCTACGACTTGAATTATATCGAGGCGATCTTCTCCGATAACTCCCAAGCTATACATGAAATTGAAGACCGAGCGCGGCTTGCGGACTTTGGTCCCTTGGCCCAGTGTTCGTTTGTCTCCAACTTCTCCTCCCAAAAGTTATACTGCCGTGCGTCAACAATTCATTATTGCTGCTGTTCTGTCCTCGTTCATATATTCAGCAACGGAGCATCGTGATGAAAGCGGCTTACTGTATCAGCCTCAGCTCGTCCATCTGGAATGCCTTTGTCGCTTCCGGGTATTTGAGCCCATTGAGAGCCAACGGGACCAATGCCCCTTCCTTCTTGTTATCACTCAAGGCGGGCACTCGCACCCGATTCCCCTTCCGGAGAAAACTCCCGCAGGAATTCGTACAGATCTTTTCAGCCTCCTCGAGAGCCTTGGCGAAGATTTGCCTGATATGACGCCTCGTGCATTTCTTCGCCATCCCACCGTTCAGGCGTTCCTTACACGTCGATTTCCTAATATTCAGAATCCCACTCTCAGCCACCTCCACACGTACATAGAGCAGGCCAAGATGATACATTTCCCTAAAGGGACGGATTGGAAAGGTGAGCTACCAATTCTGATTCTCAGGCTCCCACTTATGCCCCAGTACAGGTGTCTTGTATCGGAAAGAAATACAGAACGCGGAGATCGAACTGAAAAACCACTACATCCGAACCATTCTTGACATCCCCGACGAGACTCTTACCGAGCATGAAGAGGATGAACCGGCAATAGCGTCCAATAACAATTGAATGCGGATTATAATCTGCATGAGTCCTGAGGCTAGTAGGCGCCTTCTTAACGCTCAATACCTGCAAAGCGACATCGGATTCAAGAGAATAGTGAGATTCATGGAGTTTGAACTGGCGTCTATGGAAAGGGATGCGAACACCAGTAAGCCGTGCTAGAATTTGGGTTGTTTTGTCCATTGACCTTTCCCTGAGGTCTCATATTTTGTCGTATTCATCTTAACCGCCAAACGGCTGCTGCCCATCAACATATATTTCAAGAGATTGAGCGCGTTGTCTATCTGGATACGGGCCGTAGGCTTAAATGGCGTCATTTGGAGGCGCGTTCATTGGACGAGTACAAAGGCATGATCTTGCACTGGGCAGCGGACCAGCATAGGGGCCAAGCTAAGGGTAATTCCCAAGTCGATTTCGTGTTTCCAGGTTTACTAACTGATTTCTCTAGGGCTTGGGCTCCATCTTCAATCTCTCGCTCAGACGCTGGGGAACAGAATGGACTTGCATGAGCCCGAACGTTCTTTGGCGAGTCTGACCCCGTACGATCATCTTTTCAGACTACTCCGAATCTGCGACATCCATGTATGTCGCCGAATCCAATCAGCTAATGTGTCTGAAGAGGTTAAAAAACTCATGCGGAGTCTGATATGTATAACTCATAATGACTGGGATGGCACGATTCTGCGCATCAAGGAACTCGGTGGGAAAACTGGAGTTGGTAATGTTCTTCGTCTACTTTTTTTCTTTTTCTTAAGAAAATATAGACTGGGTCAACGACAAATTGAGCTCGAAGTTCGTCTTCCCTGGCATCTGCTGGGAGAGGAGTTATATTCCCTTGGCGATCTGGAAGGCGGGAGAGCGTTCAAGCAATCTTATTGAATCCGTCCACAGAGATGTCAACAGAGAAGGTGTTCATTGTATCATCAAAGGCCAGAGGTTCGATGCGTTAAAAATGAAAACCCTTCATGTAAGGAAGCACTCAATGAACCGCTTTACCCCTTTTCACATGCTTTCCCTCAGGAATTCGAGACCACTGGAATCCGCCCGACGTATCAACCTGTGAATATTGTTGTGAATGCGACCAAGAATCACAAACGTACAGGTTTGTTATTTTTTCCATCTAATCCGTGTGAGAAATCATGAGATTGAAATGAATGTCAGACAAAAAACACTTCAAAGTGTTAGCGGTTGCGGACTTCAAGATAGAAACACACAATGCTAAGCTTCAGGCGGTGCATGGTAAGGTTAATGCTGCCCGGGTGAAGCTTCAAGAGCTCTATGACCAGCGGGACGCCCCTGGCAGCGATCGGGCTATGCTCCAAACCCGTATCAGCACAACACAAAGAACGGAGGAGAGGGCGAGAATTGTATTCAACGAGCAGGTAGAAGTCGGGCGTTCTTTAATCGGTACAGGGAGTGGTAGGATAGGTGTACTGCTACCATCTGAGCCGTAGCCGCAATACATGTGCACATTTCTATCTTCTGTCCTCTGCGTCCCAAGATTCGCCATACTCTATACCGGCATTCTTCAATATCTGTCTCCTGTGGGTCGCTTTTTCCTTCCAAAATTGGAGATCGCGCTTCAACTGGGTAATTTCTTCGCCTGCACGGAGAATTGCTTTATCGGTAGCTTTTGTTCCGTTCTTCCCTGGCTGATATGCAGCCTTCTCTTCCACAGCGCACAGGGACATCAAAGTCATTGCGGGAGATGGGCGCATGTGAGGTGTCTCCAAAAGTCTGGTTAAAGGTAGTATATCCAAGAAAGTCATGCGTGAGCTCGAGGGCGGCATAATCTGTAACTTCAGTTCAAGCAAGAGCTTGTAGCATACCATAGGCAACTTACAGCAATAGAGTATATGATGTTGGTCATGGTGGTATGGAAGAAAGAGTTGTTTGTTTGTTTACTCACAGTCCGCCTAGTCCAAATGCGATCGTCACGTTGCCACTGGAAGAAAGTCTTGATTCAGAGTGAGCGAGTGACCAATTCGAGGTGCCCGTAGAGTGGTCCAAAGTGGTGTGCCATTAGAATACGGACATCGAGAGGCTTGTATCGAAGATCTCCAGAAAAGCCGAGCCGAAGAGTGCCAGGGATGCAATAAAGTGAGTTATTGCATCGAGAATATCGAGCATAGTCGTTGTGAATTTATTCGAGACTGAGTGTGATACGAATGGTGGAAAGGAAGACAGGTCGGATTCCCTTATTTGGAGGAGTAATTCGACTAACGATGAATACCAATCAAATTTTGATGTCCTTTCCCATCCATATACATTTTGGTACGGCTACATCTCCAGCGATGTATCTACTTTGTGTGCGAGATCTAGCCAAGATTGGAGGTCAAGTATGAGAGGAGACATGAGATAAAACGCACCTAAGCCTGCACAATGTATTCAGCCACCGCGGCAGCGAGCACCTCATTGCTGGATGTACCAGTCAGATATATGATCACAGTGAGAAGGTAACGAAAGACTCATTAGTTGTGGAAGGGACGGTTGATGCCCTTGACGTGGAAAACGGTGGCATGAGCGTCATGCAGCAGACGGCACCAGTGGTCCCAGTATTCGACAGCGAGGTTGTACGTTGTGATAAGGACCGCGGTGCCACTAGGCGAATATTTGGGATCACAAAGTGGCTGGTTCGTCCTCTAGGGCTCTTTAAAGTTGGTTCCTAATAGAACGTGAGGCTGTAGGTGGTCTGCCTTGTTGTATCCGAGTGTGTGTGTTGGTCGAAGGTCGAAGGTGTGTGTGTGTGTGCGAGACCCGAGTGCTCGGGACGGGCTGAAGGCGGTTTACGAGCGCTCGGAAGGGGCGTTGGTGGTGTCCGGTAACCTGTAGTCAGTATTCTCGGGTGTATAAATGAAAGGCAAATCCTTGAGACGATGTCCCTTGGCGGTGGTGACGAGCAAGCGCGTTGGTGGTCAACTCGAGGATGTAATTGGGGGATAAAGGTACAAGGTCAGGGAAAGAACTCAGCGTTGGACTAGAGTCCTCGACTGGAACTGTCTCCTTGTGGTAGCTGACTGGGAACTGAATCCGAAAGTCCACAAGTAATTGACTGACTACCCTCGATTCGTCCGACGCCTTTTATACCTTTTCCAAGCCAGTCACGTTGTCCGTCCCGTCGGCGTCCACAGCCTCGTTCCACATGCTCCTCGAGCCTCTTTCGACCTTCCGTGGCATTTCTGAGCTCCCAGACTGCCGATATTCGCGGACGTTGAGCTTCACGAGCACTCAGAGGTGTCGAAATTCCGAAATAGCACCGTTTCCGAGTGTTCGTAAGGGATTCGCGATGTTCTGAGTCGTCGGAATGTGGTGGAATAGGTTATAATGGTGGATAGGACGTGGGGGAATGGTCGTTTGGTCGCAGACATGGCTATCCTGCCGTCGAGGGTCATTCAAGAGTCGTTTGTATCGTTGTATGGGGGCTCGGAAATGGCGCAAGTTCGTAAGTTGCAACGGTGCGCGTGGTCAGGTCTCCCCGCGAAGCCCGAGCGTGCCTGGCGTTCCTGGTTGCCATCCTGGCCGGGTTCGGTGCTCGTACGAGTCGTCGTAAACACTGGGATCGTCGAGTAACGAGTTGTTGGAAGTAGATCCGAATGAGGCAAGGTCGTTTCCTAATTGGGCGAATCTTGAGTGAGTGGGAATTCCGAGCCGTCGCGTCTCGTCCAGACAAGCCATGAGGCGGTGTGAGCAGTGCAGCGCGAACACAAGCCTCACACCTCCTAGGAAGCTTTACCATCGACCGTCCCTGGTCGATCAAACCTATAAAAAGGCGACACCCAAAAACTTTCAACAACCCAAACCACCTCAACAACAAGGCATGGATGCCTCAGCACACCGTCGCTTTGTCGATACCAATGTCGTCTGGCCCGCCAACAGGTTCTTCATCCCCGACGGCGGACTCCGCACATTTCTCCTAGAGAACCTGCGCTTCAAGACGTTCCTGGTGATGATGGCCGTCTTCCCAGACGCCTATGCCCATCGAACGGTTGTAGCGATGCCTGGCGAGCATATTATCGAGATTCGAGCGCGGGTCCGCGAGATCGTTATGCATATGGTGAGTACGGTGGCGATTCATTCGGAGTGTCGAGTTAACCCAATGGCCGCACAGTTCTACGCGTCGCAAGTGCGCCAGAACGAATTCCGTATCTCGTACGAGCCGTTGCCAATCCCCGCTGAGTCGGCGTGGATGTTCCACATAGTCCTAGTGCTCATCCGAGTTATCGGTTTCGACGGCGACAGGGACGTCGTGCCTGCGATGGACCACCGCAATATGGACACAACGGAGGGCGCCGTGGCCGTTGCCCAGGCGTCGTTTTTCCTTGGCGCCGCACTCACGACCTTCCTGAAGGAAAAGTCGGAGGGTCTCTCGCCCGACCTGGACTACCCGCAGTACGATATCCACAGCCGGGTGTCGAACAATTTCGTCGTCCATACGACGGTCGAAGGCCATAATCCGATTGTCCAGGACGATACCATTGGCGACGCCGCACGGATTAATCGCATTCTGAGTGGATGGCGCGAGCACTCGGTAGGGTGCGGCTTCAAGGAGGACCACGAGTGCAAGCCTTTCCCGATGACTGCCCAGCCGGAGGAGTACGAGCTGGCCGCTCGTGCGTGCGGTATAGTCGCCGCAGTGGACTCTGTCCATCGTATCGTGCTGAAGAAGGGGCCGACTCGGCAAAGCCTTCGAACGCTGGCCAACAGGCTGGATAATGTATCGGCGCCGCTGGAGAGGACGAATTTCTTCGTGAAGCAAGAGGAGGAGGTGCTGAGCGAGGCGTCGCACGGCTCGATGCCTAGCCTCATTTCTATGTCGGATAGCGAGGGTCCGAGTAGTCTTTCTTCATAGACCGCGCAATAAATCGTGTTTGGGTAGGTGAAAACGCGGGGTGTGGGGTGTCGTTGTGATTGCGGCGTCGAGGTGGACGTTCCAGAACGAGGGAGAAGTATTTCTCAGTACTCGGGGAGTGCAATCGAGTCGTTGTGGTGTATGCATCATTGGAGGTGAAAGAAAATGTCCTGTGGCGACAGGAGGCTGTGGTGTCGCTCGGGATTTCGGTTTTGGGCGGGGCGAGGGAGGAAACAGAGGTTTCCGAGCACTCGGAAAGCACCACGTAGTCGTAGTATGCTGTTCCTGAGTACTTGTAAACTCGTACTTGGCTACCCCCGTGTCGTGTGAAAGGTGTTTCGTCTCGATATTTCGCGAGTAAGTTTTCTTCGTCCCCCGGCATGACGTGTGGAGGTCTCCACACGTCCTCTCCTCTCTCGTTTCGTAAAAGAATGTTTTCGTAAGTTTGGCCGTCTCGTGACCGTTGTTTCCTAATTAGTATGATTTTCGAGATTTCGTAGCAGGATTATTATCCTGATGGAAGACCTTCTTCGTCGGGTGATCAGTCCGTCGATATCCGGTCGGGTTTTCTTGTGCACAGTTTTCCGAGTTTTTAACAATATAGGCCTGTGAGTCTCTGTAGTCGGTGGCTTCGTCGATAAACGTGTGTCGATAAACGTGGGCCGGCGCCGGACTCCGATTGCAATATTCGATAATGATTTCAATATTCGATGGCGGTTCTGGGTCGTCGAGGTTCCAAAATTCTGAGTGGTCGGTTTCCTTTTTCGGTGTTTTCTGAGTTGTCGTGAGATGCATAAGCGGGGATATTTCCCTTGGCGAGCCGGTCACGTGACCTGCCTCTTCCCACTCCTGCTCCTTGTTCGTTGACAATCAAGTCACCGACGAGTCGAGTGGGGGCACGTTTTTAGAGCAGGGAGGAGGCGAGGGGCACGGGACGACGATGGCGATGGCGAGGGAGAATCTGAACGGGGGGGGCAAGTGAGGAGCCGGTTCCGAGTGCTCGTAAAAAGGAGAGAGCATGGAAAATTGATGGCCTGGATATCGTGATGGAGAGCGGGGTAAAGGGGGGGGGTCCGGGGTCGTTGCCAACACCTACAACGAGGCACGGTGGCACCAGGAGAACAACCCGTTCTCTGGCCCGATACCAGAGATGCAGCAAGGTCAGCGCTGTCGATGAAGCTGGTAAAGGGGTTCGAGGGTTACTGTGTCGCTGCTGTACCACGTTCTAAAACTCGGAAGGCGCGAGACAAGCCGTGTGACTCGGCTTTTTAGACGGTGGCCAGTTTGGGTGTGAAGGTTCGATTTACGACCCGTCGGAAAAGTTGTGATGCTGGTTGCTCGTAAGGCTGACGCCGGAACGAGGCTCCAAATGTTATAGAGTGTTCCTAGGGAGCTTTGCTTTGAAGCCCGTGCACCACGACTTTTTCAGAGAGCGCAATCCCGCCTGTTACGAGTTGTCGGAAGGCGCCTTCGAGCTGTTAGTCTCGAACCAAAGCTGTGTGTCGTTCCTCGGAAGCTTTGCTTTGAAGCCTCGGTTCCAGGGGATGGCTACTCTCGCTGTTTACGAGAGTTGGTGGATGAGGATTTTTAGGGGAGGCATCCCTTCCAACGGGTCGGAAGGGAAATGGCACGCGATCCTGAACTCCTCTGGAAGCGTCGCCGCAACCGAGTGCACCCTGTCCACCACGGGTTTATATTTCTTTTTCTTCGCCTTTTTCGTGGGTTTCGGATCCGACGGCTCGGATTTTATCCGTACGTGCGTTTTGTCGTCATAATCGTAAATTTGAGAGAGGCAATATTCCAAATACTGCGGGGATATTTCCCATTGAATAGTAGTGTTGTCGATAAAGATTGGTCGGCAGTCGATAGTATTCGTGCCTTGGGGGGCATAGAGCACCACGGGTGCCCTAAACCTATTATATGAGAAGCCGGGAATGACTGATTTCGGTTTTCCAAGTTCTCGGACGGCCTCGGAATCCGGTTCCGAGTACTCAGCGCTCCAGAAATTCGCTGATACCGTTGTTGTTGGCCGGGAACGCAGATTTATTCCGTTCCACCCTATGCAAAATCCACGTCCAGGGTCTCGACAATCGAGAAGTTGTCGGCTTCGACAAAAGTCCCGTGCTTCGGCTCTTTCCTGCGGCTCGCAACGGTCACGACCCTCCCCGTGTTAGGGCAAGTGAGTGTGAGATCCTGCGTTCCATCGATGTGGTCCTTGGTCTGGCACTCGGTGAACCGGAAGAAGGGACGGCCGAGTAATATGTCGAACGGGGCTCCGTCCACTACATGCGCCTGAAGCAAGAGATCGATCCCGCCGAGGGAGAATTTTAAGTTCTCGACCAACCCGGCGGTCGTACTCTGGTTTGAATCCGCCGATTCCATAACCAGGGTTTTCTCTGGCGACAGATGGACACCGAGTTCCTGCCAGACGCTGCGGTTCATCGCAACAATCTCTGAACCTGTGTCGAGAGTGCAAGTGATGGGACGGTGCTCATTGACCGTGATGTCGAGCACCCGGAGCGAGTCGATTGGGGAAGCGGTGAGCAAGGTCGTCCTTGGTTCCTCCATGTGGGTATAGCGCATTACGAGTGCTGGGGTTTCGCCATAAAAGGAAGATTCAACCGTGGGAATCCTTTTGGTAACCGTCGCGTCGCGATAATGACGACGGAACTCGGCTGAAAGCGCGCAAAGCTCTTCGTGAGACACCAGAATTTTGTTTTTCTGGGCCCTCTCGATGACCTCTTTGACCATTTCCGGGTTCTCGCAGGCTGCCTGATATTTGAACGCCGGAAGCGGAGGCTGAGTTTTAGCTTCAACGGGTTTGGCAGCAGGCTGGATCTCGATCGTGGGTTTCAGGGAAGACTTCGCTGGTGCCTTCTTCTGAATAACCACTTCGGGGACCGGTTTTTTAGGCCTCGTCCGCTCATTCGCCCAAACTGCTGCTTCCTCCTCCGTCTGTGCCAATGGGTTGGGGACCTCCCCGAAGGCCATCGTCTGGACTGGCACGCTAGACGCGTAGGTCATGGCATTGGCGATATGCGGGGGCTGCTCGCGCTCGAACGTCTCGATCCGAGCTGCCGGAGCCGGCTCCGGTGGGTGCTGCGGCTGTTGCTGGCGCTGAGGCTGGCGCGCTGGATTCTGATTCAACCAGCGCTCGATTCGTTCGGCCAGATTGCGCCCAGTAATTGCTCGGGGAACGAACTGCCCGTTCGGCAGGACTATTTTATTGTCCCCGTTCCTGAAGCACTTCCCGTCCCGCATGAAGTCCCCTGCGACTGGGCACTCCCGTAGGAAATGGTCGTGTGCCGAGCAAAACCCGCACTCCCCCGCTGGGAAGCCAGCTCCTCGATTGCTCGGACCGTCATTCCACGGCTGGCGTGGCGCATAGTCGTACCGCTGTTGATAACCGCCTCGATTCCCGTTCGAGTTGTAACCTCCCGAGTACTCGGGACGGTATTGCTGGGGCTGCGGAGGCGGCGGCTGGTACGCAGGCTGAGGCTCTGCCGCTGTTACTTGGTACATCGGGTACGAGGGAGCACTCGGGCGAGGAGCAGTTCGAGTTATCGCCTGGGTGAGGGACTGCATGTCCACGTGGTAACGTTCGTTCATCTTCGCAAAAGCGTCGCTGAGGTCGACCATCTCCTTTTTAATGGAGACAGCACCCTCGGTGTCGGTAATCGTGCCCGGGCTCTCCAGAACGTAGTGACCGGCCTTGACCAGGTCCTCTAGTTCGTATGGTTTGCCGCTCGGGTGGTTCGGTTTCACGATTTCGAGTCGTCTGAAGACTCTGCCGCGGAAGCCATCGTCGAGGCCTCGAGGAAACTCCTTCTGCGCCTCCATTGCAGACATTTTCCCTTCCTTTGTCAACTGCGCCGTGATGGTTTTGAACTTCCGGTAATACTCGGAGAGGTCATCTCGGGTCTTTATTTTCCTGATCGACCTGTCGGTGATGAAGGTCTCGAGGTCCTGGGCGGTGAAGAGCCTATCTCCATCGGCGCCTGGGTACAGGTCCTCGATTTTGGCCTTGAACGCAGCCCAAGTCGGAGGTGCGTTCGGGTCCAAATGACCCTTCCACAGAAGTTCATCTTCCCTCTCGATGTAGCGCATGGCTATCTTTATTTTCTCCACGTCCGTAGTACGTTCGTGGGACTCGGCAATCTCCTCTATGTCCTCCCAATAACGCTTTATGCTGAGCGCTTTCCCATCAAACTCCGGGGCCCCACGGGCCGTACGTCCAGGAAGAGGTTTCGGAGCCATCCTAATTCGGATAGGGGGTTCGGGTTCGGGTGATTCGTCTGGGGAAAGTACGACAGACGACTCGGTGGTCAAAGTCTGTGTCTCGGTTGTCGGGACTGAATCGAGTGATGATTCGGGAGAGAGAGCCGTTGGAATTGACTCTGGTGAAGAGGCGATGGAGGTCAAAGGTGACTCCTGCGTGGTTGGCGGATGGACAATGGGCGAGGGTGTACCGACTGGTGTAGATACCGAGGTAGTCGGATCGTTCTCGACGAGGTTAACCTCTTCGAATACTGTCCTGGCGGAGCGAGCTTTGAGCCGCTGACTCCGGGCGACGCTTTGTCTGGCAGAGGCTAGGACCTTTGCTCTTTTAGGATCCACGATAAAAAAACCCTCGCGGTGGGCTCCAGTTGTGATAAGGACCGCGGTGCCACTAGGCGAATATTTGGGATCACAAAGTGGCTGGTTCGTCCTCTAGGGCTCTTTAAAGTTGGTTCCTAATAGAACGTGAGGCTGTAGGTGGTCTGCCTTGTTGTATCCGAGTGTGTGTGTTGGTCGAAGGTCGAAGGTGTGTGTGTGTGTGCGAGACCCGAGTGCTCGGGACGGGCTGAAGGCGGTTTACGAGCGCTCGGAAGGGGCGTTGGTGGTGTCCGGTAACCTGTAGTCAGTATTCTCGGGTGTATAAATGAAAGGCAAATCCTTGAGACGATGTCCCTTGGCGGTGGTGACGAGCAAGCGCGTTGGTGGTCAACTCGAGGATGTAATTGGGGGATAAAGGTACAAGGTCAGGGAAAGAACTCAGCGTTGGACTAGAGTCCTCGACTGGAACTGTCTCCTTGTGGTAGCTGACTGGGAACTGAATCCGAAAGTCCACAAGTAATTGACTGACTACCCTCGATTCGTCCGACGCCTTTTATACCTTTTCCAAGCCAGTCACGTTGTCCGTCCCGTCGGCGTCCACAGCCTCGTTCCACATGCTCCTCGAGCCTCTTTCGACCTTCCGTGGCATTTCTGAGCTCCCAGACTGCCGATATTCGCGGACGTTGAGCTTCACGAGCACTCAGAGGTGTCGAAATTCCGAAATAGCACCGTTTCCGAGTGTTCGTAAGGGATTCGCGATGTTCTGAGTCGTCGGAATGTGGTGGAATAGGTTATAATGGTGGATAGGACGTGGGGGAATGGTCGTTTGGTCGCAGACATGGCTATCCTGCCGTCGAGGGTCGTTCAAGAGTCGTTTGTATCGTTGTATGGGGGCTCGGAAATGGCGCAAGTTCGTAAGTCGCAACGGTGCGCGTGGTCAGGTCTCCCCGCGAAGCCCGAGCGTGCCTGGCGTTCCTGGTTGCCATCCTGGCCGGGTTCGGTGCTCGTACGAGTCGTCGTAAACACTGGGATCGTCGAGTAACGAGTTGTTGGAAGTAGATCCGAATGAGGCAAGGTCGTTTCCTAATTGGGCGAATCTTGAGTGAGTGGGAATTCCGAGCCGTCGCGTCTCGTCCAGACAAGCCATGAGGCGGTGTGAGCAGTGCAGCGCGAACACAAGCCTCACAACGTGTTGAAACGCTTCCACTTCATGTTATGGACCCTGAGGGTCTGGTTCTCCGCCAGCGTGCTGAAGGGCCGTCAGCTAAGCCTAAGCACAGATTAAAAAGAATAAACGAACTGATCCATATAAATGCCGGGGACGCGCCCACAGATGACAACCCAATAGTAGGTGTCTGCGTCGTCGTCGTGTGATGAAGTGCTCCAGCCCTGAGGGAAAAGAGGGGCAGTGCATGGGGGACCTTGGTGAGGCATGGAAGCGATGATTCTTGGCTGAGACAAGTACTGTAGGACGATGAATGTTTGGTATGCAGGAAACGACGAACTCACCTGGTTATATACACTACTTGGAGCGAAGAATTCTGGAAAAGCGGCAATAAAGCACAATGTAATGGAATACCACACAACGTATGCAGTGGCAATGGGGTATAATAGATGATGTCGACTCGAGAAGGAAATCTCACCCATTATCGGAATAAACTACAAGCATGTGTTGCATGGATGGTCCAGAGACACCCTCTTCTTGAAGTGAGGTGAGAGTATCTGGAAGGAAGGCGTTGCAAAAGAAAGGCCATTGCGATGAAGGCGGTCTGCAGGTAATCCTAGAACCGGAAGAAGCAGGAAATATCAAAGTGATAAGCCATGAGGGGGCGGGATTGAGGCACTTTCTCAGAGGCCACTCTGCGATGAACACGGTGGATGGGTAATCCTCAGCAGCGAGGAAAAAGAGGGATTGAATTGACGGGGAAAGTAGTCACATGTGATGGGACATGGCAAAATCGGGGCAAGTTGCCCCAAACCCAGTGTGCCTCCAAAAGACAGCAATGCACATCATAGAACCTGATATTTTAGTTCAGTTGGCTTACCCATCTCTGCCTCACGACACAACCTCTCCCGTAGCATGCTACATGTTGCACTGGCCAAAAGTGGATTTGTTTACTTCAGTGGCCATTGCCAGCTCAAACAAGCAAACAAATGATTACAATCAACCTCACGTCTATTTATGACTTCAAGCACAGACCCGACATTCCGTAAGTACAAGACTCTATGTGGCCCCCATAAACCTCCAACTGACCCTTACTCAAGCTGCTGAGGTCACCGCCCATATCCTCACCTCTCCGGCCATTGTTACAGACGAGGACACGTTAAAATGCCTTTGCCTAATCAACCATGCTTTCAGTGAAATCCTTCAGCCACACCTCTTTCGCAATATAAACCTCTGTAACATTGAAGAAGCCATTGAGTTCCTCTCTATTCTCAAAAACTCATCCCGCCTGAAGTCTTCGCTGCGCATCCTGCAAATCTCATTCGACCTGGATCCCCGGGAGTTCTCCTCGAAGCTGCCTTTCCCGGCGAGTGGAAAGACGATGATTCTAGGCATGAGCTGTACGCGTTCCTCTCTTGCCACTTCTCCTGGTACGCCCGGTACGGTGAAAAGGTTGGGCCCATAGCTTCGAATCCAGTGAGAGATTGCTTATCTAGCGCTTTAGGGTCATCAGGCTCCTCGAGACGCAAAACACATGAACAATGTCCAGCAGGACCATGGAGGGAGGACAAACTTTACCCAACGGATTCCGCATGAATCCAAAGAAATGCTGCAGAACCTGAAGGAATATTCCACCCTCGCCGACGCTTATGCGGATATATTTGAGTACATCCGGACTGTGGTATGTCCCTACTCACTCATGTTCTTTCATTCTCTAAAGCTTACCATCTTCGCTTCCCCTAGCTCGAGAAACGACATCCTCACGCATACAAGCAAATCAGTATGTATTGCGATATTCTCCCCATGAATGCCACGTCTCCTGCATATCCTTTTGGAGGCTTTGTCGTCAATATCCGGGTGGGTACCTCAGGACATAGAGACCCTGGAGACGAGCTTCTTTGTGTCATTATCCCCTTCGGCACATGGGAGGGTGGAGAGCTGTGCCTCTACGAGGTCGGCCTCATGTTCGACCTGAAGATGGGAGATGTTTTTCCTCTTTCCGTCTTGCGACATCACTCACTTTAACATGAACTTCACCGGCAAGCGGGGAAGTCTTGTTCTTCACTCTGATAGGGAGGGTAAAGCGTGGGTTCGGGACCGCCGGGGCTGGGGCGCGTATGTCAAGTGTACTACTCTTTCTTAATCATACTACTGTTCTTTCTTAATCCTTAGTACTGCGAATTCACTCCTTTCTTATGAACGACTGGATGGAACAAACGATGAACGCCAATAGAATCAAGATTATGGAGATACAGAATTCAAGTACGATTGAGGTGTAGACGACAGAGCATCGATGATTCAAAGAGTTTGCGTCGTGATGGAGCGATAAATCTTGCTGCCTGGAAACCTAGTTACCTATCCATGCGTTTCTCATGAAGCAAATGATATAACTTACCGATGTACGGCAACAGGAACCATTTGATGTCGTTCAAGCACCCGAGCTTCTCCTTCTGGCCCAACTGAACACCCTTCTCACCCAAAAATCCGGGAAGGAAAGGGAGGCGCAAGTGAGTGGGAGTCTTGAGAGCCGAAGCCGACAATTGCGAAAGCGCAGACTCCTTTGGACCCATCGGAAGGTAGGCTTCCCGACGGTTGCAAGAGTTGTAAATCGAGTTCAAGTCCACTGAAGGCAAACACAGTTAATATATCGTCGAAATCAGACCGAAGAAACGCCGTACGGAAAAATTGGCACCGAGGGTTCTTGTAGTGACAAACAGCATAAGTTCCTATATTGCCCCATGTTTTGATTTGGGAAGACAGGGGCTCAGCAAATTCCTGGTCGTTGTTGAGCTGAATCCAGTCGGAGGAATGCATAGCGCAAAAACAAGGCCAATAGATGTTGTGAGAGACGAGGAATTCAAAGATGTATTCGGGTGGCCATGGGCCTGAACAGAAATTAATTTCAACGGCATTGAATGAGGCAGAAAAGAAGACTTTCCATGCGGCTTCACAGGTTACATGCAGTTGAGAGCAGAAGACTACGAGCTCTGTCAACTCCCGCTGACGCATCGCTGCCTTGCCGTCGAATAATGCCTCATTTGGCTCTTTGATTTTGTGGGGAGTGGAAGCGTAGGCGGGCATTTTGGGAGCACCTGGCCTCAAACTGGGCTATCTAAATAGCTGAACGGGGACCTTTCGTGGTGTTCCTTGACAACGCCTTCTGCACTGATAAATTACTGAAAGTTTGTTTTATCCCGCTGGATTCCAAGGTGTTTCAGGTGTTTCGGTAGGTGACGATAAAAGCATCAAAAAAATTCATTTTATACACGCAAAGCAAAACTACTGTGGAGAGTTAGGGAAGGGCTCTTGGCAGGGATTGGTACAGCTATTGTTTGTAAGATGGAGAAGATGGGCCGGGAAGGAGCGAGTCAAATCACAGTCTGTACAATGGACGATAGCCGTGGAAATGACCGACCAGACATCCGCGGGGACCCCAATGCGCGAGTTCCATTCCATCATGGCCGCTCCAACGGGTTGGTCAATCGTTTCACCCACTTTCTTGGGCCTCTTGTCGTTCCAGAAGGATCGGAAACGGAATTCGGGGATGAGTGCGTCGATGTCGATTTTTTTGACTAGAGCAAGCAGTTAGAAATATAGAGCGATGGACAATAAAAGGACGAGTGACAAACCTTGCTTCAAATCCGGATGGTTGCTACAAACACCCTCCTTGATATGGTCGTTGTATCCGTAGAAGGAGAAGTGATTATTGCACCCCTCGCAAAGCCGGGTGCAACGCACGAGATTGGCGTAGTCAGTGTATGGGACCCCAAGGACATTGTTCAGCTCCCGGATAACCTGGCCCAGAGGCTTGTACAGAAAATCGAGGAAGTAGTAGGTACGATTGAGGCAGCCGGGATAAATGCGGGAGTCATAGACATGAAGAACAGAGTGAGGGTTGCTCATGTCCCAGGCCGGATGGGAGGTCGGATCCTCTAAATCATTAGACGCATGAGTTCAAGGTGTAGTGGGCGCGACCAAGTCAAAACACACCTTCCAGAATATCCGAAGCGTGAATGGCCTCGATGTAGTCCATGAGACCGACATCTACAGAACAGAACATAAGAGATGGCAAGTCAGAAGGGAAAAAGAGGCTTACCACTAATCTTCCTGGCCACTGCTACAGCATCACGGAAGAAGGACTTCACATGGATCGTGTTGGCCACGGAAGTCGCCTGCCCAATGGGTACGGGTGCCAAACGCCCCCCAGTGGAATAGTTTTGGCGGGTGTAGCGCTGAGAAGGCACCGCCATGGCCGCGACTCGGAGCTGAGAAATAATAGAGGAGGAGGAAGACATCGAGGACATAGACTGCGAAGAGGGCGGTGAGGTCACGGTCAAGGATGTGTACGACGGCGAGGAGTACAAGGCGGAGGAGGTGGAGGACTGGGAAGAGGGCTGGGAACGGTCTTCATCTTCCTCGTCCGAGTCATCGTGCTGGTCACCTTCAAGAGGGAGTGCGTTAGAAAATATATATTTGAATAAAACAGAAGACCACGCACGGCGGTATCGTTCCCTGTCTTCCCAGGTAACAAGCACGTTACGCTCCTTGAGGGGCTTGACGAGGACTGGATGGTGTGCTCATCAGCAAACATAAGAAATGAAGAAAGACCGAACTGACTCTTGAACGCACACGAATGGTCACGCGCGGTATAGTAGTCCGCCGTCCCACCCTCATAAGGAGCGCACAGTCTCAAGACCAATGGATCATAAGGGCCGCCAGTCGAGCGCTTTGTATGGGGACAGAAGAATGGAGATGTTTTGCCCCAGACGGCACTAAAGCCAGAAGCCGCCAGATCCACCGGTCCTTTAGAGGTAACGCTGAGGGCTAGACTATGTTTGAAATGAAATAGCGGTAGAATGAAGACATAACCATACCGCGGTATCTCATCCCAGTCGTTAGAAAAGCCATGACCCCAGGTGACAAGTTTTTCTTGCTCTAGATTCAGAACACGGAGACGTTGGAAAGCGTCCGCCATAGGACCATCAGAGGGCGGCTGAACAGCAGGAGCAGGCCTGGGACGGGTGTAAGGATGATAGGCCCAGGAGCGGAACATATTTTTCTGAAGAGTGGAGTGCGATTGCAAAAGCTACAAGACGCAAATGGGGAGGTGCGACAAAGGAAGAAGACAAGTCCCGCCCAGAGTTATAAGATTGCTAGCCAGCCTCCTGCATTGCGACCAGACGTGCTAAGGCAATTTTTTTCGACGACGGGGAACTCATGTCTTGACAGCGGAGGGAACGGTAGAAAGCGGAATTAAAAGGCGCAAGGAGAGTTTATTTGAGGTGTGAAATCAAGTTACAAAGGTCACACTGGAGCTTTGGATTTTATTTGCCAAAGCCTCCTCCTCCGGGGTTTACACCGGCCGACGTTGACACACAATGCCACACAGGCCCGTTCCGCAGGACCCGGAGCGTTTGACAGTGTTCTGGCCTCAGATCAGCTCTTCCCTCTTGCTCGCTTGCGCTCTTACCCCTTTGGATAATAGTAATCTAGTGTGGACTCCGTAAGGCTCTGACAGGTACGTAGGGCTCCGGCTGGGTAGGGTCAGGTGGGAAAATGAGTTCTTCAATGCCTTTCTTGCCCGCGAAACTATAGGCGATGCGGACCCTCGTTGACGGTAAGACGGATCCTAAGGTGCATTTCTCCCAATCGCACGTGTAACCCATGACATGGACGGTAATGCCTTTGGCTTCCCAGTCCGTGATAATCGAGTGCTGCTCTGGCCCACTGCCGATATAGAAATTCCAAGAGAAAGGAGTCGGGCCTTGCATGTGGACCGGGAACATCGAGTGATAAAAAATCGTGAGCGGGCCAACGGTGGTCGTGTGAACATCGGCATTGGCGGGGGGGGCCGCGCCCTGTGCTGCACGTTAGCGTTGCGGGAAAGCAAACGGAAAGAGCAACGCACGGGCATTCCGGCACCAGCACGGATGACATCAACAGAGTCTTGGAAATAAGCAAGCGCTTGCTCGTACCCGCCCGTGAACTCGACTGTGTGATTGAAGAGGAATCTACGATACTCTGGTGGGGACTTGGGGTTCAGAGCAGCGAGATATGCCTCGATATGTGGAGGAACGTGATACGGGACAGGATATTCAGGCACCTGGTCGAGGTGTGAGCTACAGGGCACAAGACACGGATGGGGACTGACCGTGTGTTGAGGAGGACCACGGGGAGTAGACCTGAACTGTTGGGGAGTACCACTGGGAGCGGACCTGGGCATGGGGGTGGTGTGAAGCAAAGCAACGTCGCCACTAAACCAAGCAGATACACACAAACAGCACGTGGCATCTGATGCGACGCCCACAATAGTTCTGTGATAGAATAGATGGGCAGGCGTGATAGGTCTTCCTCTTTCAAAGAAAGCTGCCGACATACCATTGTCCCAAGGAGGAAGAACCGTGATTTCCCCAAGCTTTCCCTATTGTTCACATCCACCCTTGTTCCAAAAGAGCGGTAAATCAAAATGGCGCATCTATCAACGCCCACAAGGTCTTGTGATCAATGAAGCCGAGTCATGGCCGTGGACTGGACTGGACTGGAGCACGGCGACATATAAGTACCCTCGGGCCAGGCAGCATATATCCATCCGTGTGAATATCCCGTTGGCAAGGCATAACATGAATACAAACGATATCGAGGCATTTGACCATGATGGTGCATTTTTTGGTGGTCGGTAAGAAGACCAACTCGGACCTGGCAAACAGCGGCATCGTTGATGGTAACACTCGTATTGCGTTTCTTAGTCGCCACCGAATTCCCGACGCGAAATGATCAATCGAGCGCGATAAACTTAAAACAAGGTAATCGATGCTGATTCAATTGTAGCATCCGTCTCGTATCCTCGCTGAAGTCACTCATGGATGACTGGTTTTCCTCGAAATCAAAGGAGGGATGGGTTCAATGGATACGTTGCAACACCGGAGTTTGAGGCAAAATCGAGGCGCCCAATATGCGGCCAATATGGGGTGTATTGACCGGATATTGGCCGAAAATTGATCAAATAACCGCGGGCCAATATTCGGTCAAAGCGGGCTCTATTGGACGAATATTGGACGAATATTGGCCGACCATTTTTCCCCTCTATATACGCGCTCCAAATCATTTGCAGTAATACCAATCAATACGCAAAGAGGCGGCGTCGACGTTCAATTCAAGGGCTACTATACACCCAAACTTAGATACAATGAAACAAAACCCCCCCGTACGTGTACTCCAGGCCCTCTGCGCAGTAATTTCATGAGTACAGGAATCAAAAGGACAAAAGATTGAGCATATTTACCGTTGAAGCAGCCCATTGCGACGCGACCTCGACTCATCACGCGAACTCCTGCAACATCGGCGTCAATGACAATTCGATGAAAGTGAAAGCGCGGACTTACTGGGTCATAGAAGGGGGCAAAATGGCTTGAACTAAGTCATGACTGTATTAGATAAAACAACTGGAAAGAGAACCTACGTATATTTCGCCATGGTACCGTATGCGTAACACCACACCGCGACCTCGGAATGTAGTGAGTTGGGACGTGTGAGTGAGCAGGAGAATGAGGTCCACAGACCTTGAGGGCGTCCCGCCGTTCCTCCACCCCTCTCCGCGCAATCTCCTGCTTTTGGTTCAATCGTTATCGGCGGCAGACTGATTGAGATCAGTCCCAGCAACGCGGCGAGCTAAAAATGAGGGCGTGAACGAAAGACAAGTAACAGAAGTGAATCCTTGCACGTACCGTAGACTTGGGAACGCGTAAGTACTAGAAATAAAGGCGATGCTTTTCAGTGCCAAACTAGGTAACATGTACAAAACATACCACCCGCGAGGACGGACTCTAAACGAGTGCGACAATATTGCGAGATATTGTCCTCGGCGCGTGCAAGCAGCGTACACAACACGACGCTACACATGCGGGCGGGCGTAGTGGGTGAGCACGGGATGGAGTGAACGAGCGGGATGGGCATGCGCAGCACATACCTGGTCTCCGCGCGCCCTGGGTCCTCTCTGCCCCTCCGCATTCCATGCTCCTGCTTATCCACATTCCATGCGGTCCTGTCATCGCGCGTCGTGTGGAAGGTGCTGCAAGATGTGAGAATAGGAAAAGTATGACAAGCACGTAGCTCGAGTGACTGCGCGCGCAGACTAGATAGCGCAAACCGGAACATATTCGATGCAGGACCGCGGCGGACAATGCCCCATTGCAACCAAGGCACATTTGGGGGTGGCCGGGGTGCCGGAGAAGCTCCTGCGTGTTGTCCTGGCTGTGTTACAACGTTGGCGCACGAAGGCCGCGTTAGCGACTCTGGGGTCACAGAGTGGGATTCTGAGGAAGGGGGGTGATGGGTAAGATGTTGGAGATGCCTTTGGGAGAGCGGGAACCCCACGGGCGCAATGGCGGGCGAGCTGGAAGAACGGTAACGAGGAGCAGTGCATTAGCCATTCCCTTCGGGCCGAGGGTGTCTTCAATCCAGTTACAGACACCGTAGACATTATGGTTGACTATGATGGCTGTCACAGCGTACTATTTGAGGTTCGTAGCCCAGCAGAGACTGTTCCGAAAGCTGATCTTGTCGGGAGTAGTGAAGTCGCCTAAGAACATTCATTTGGCACACAGAGGCGGTATGGTTCAATATAGCAGGACTAAGAGTGTTGGGAAGAGTCAGCCAAAGTTTCAGACCGCAATCTGGCCGGGTTGAGGAGAGATGAGCGCCGTGTCATGGAGGGCGACCAGAAGAGGCAGTGTCACGGTCACAGTCACGCACGCGCTTTTACACTGATCACATCGATAGTTCCCGCTCCGACGCGTCGTACGCCCCGAAACGCGTCGACTTGACCCACCTTGTGCTCTCCGGTCCACCAGTCTTCGTTCTAGCCAGAATTATGCGTCATGAATTGCCAGGCAATAAGCCGCGCACGATGCAGAAGCGTGCACAAGCTCGTCCTGGTGCGTCCGCTGCGCCTCCAGTGGACGAATCTCCTCGCAAAAAAGCCCGAATATCTGCGCCCCCTTCCCGCTTCATCAATCCCTTTGGCCCCCACGCCTCCATCCCACTGGGTCGCTCTACGAATGACATTCTACCTCCGACGTGCGTACACCCGAGGAGTCTCCTTACAACGACCCACCAGCGGCGCAGACTCCCCATAATCTTCGGTGCCCCTCTTCTTCTTCCGATACTCTGGACCCTGAGGCTGCGGACGGCAATTCTCGATCCACTGAATTGGCGGGCATATCACCTTCGATTGACCCGATTCTTCTTCCTTTCAACCCATTTGGCGCGATGGATCACCCGAGTAGTAAACACGCTTCTGCCGCCTTTCCCGCGATAAAATTCACGGTTGACCTACCACACAATCCCGCTCATTCACCCACTACAGCCTTTGGAACGCTCCCGACCCGACCCGACCCGACCCGACCCGACTGATTCTACAAAACGAAGGTAGCGTCAACGCGAACGGAGCCCGCGTACAACCTCCCTCGTACGCCCCACCAACCCCCGCGAAGGGTTAGTTCCCAACGGGCGCCGTGCTGGAGGACGAGGGATATCCAGAAAAATAAAATAAAGAAAATAGAATAAAAGGTGCGACTGCAAAACGCCGACGGGGGGCGCGACGCAGACGCGCACGAACGGGCACAATGCACCCGCACCCGCGCAAATAGTCCACACAGACGAAGACGAGAAAAAAAATAGCAGGAGTCGCCTCCCTTCCTTTTTGGGAAAGAAAATTCGCCGCCGCCGACACGAAGACGACGGCGAAACCTCCAAGGAACGCAAACGAACGCGTGCAGGAACGACTTCTGCCCCAACAACCCCCGGCTCCCCACCGCCACCGCCTTCCCGTTTGCACCTAAGGACTCCGCGCCTGCAAAAAAACCCGGCCTCAGAACGTCGCGAAAGAAGAATAAAACCGGCGCAAAAAACAAAGAAACCACTCACCCTGAACCCTCCCCAACGCCACTGCCAACAAACTCTGCCCGTCTTTAACATACATCCCCACCCCGTACTTGGTTCCACTTAAAGCGTTGGGAAGGGGGAGGGAGAACCACTTTTTCTTGGCCCAGGTGGTGCCGGCGTTTGCGGGAATATAAATAAGAGTAAGAGGTTAGCAGCTGAATGAGAGGGAGGGCAGAATGAGTGCGTACCACCCGACCCTAATTGCGCACTCGCGTACGACCCCGCGCTCGATGCCGACGCGTAGCTAGAATTCGACGCGTGGCTCGCGTGACTCGGATGCGACGCCGTGGAGTGTGCGTGAGAAGCCCCCCCGCCCGTTAAACGACGGAGCAGAGGCCAACGCATCGCGGTACGTCGTATCAAGGGCGTTGAGGACGGAAGGAGCAATCAACTATCGGGACCATTGAAGATGCCAACAAAGGCCGCGGACGACGGGGAAGGGATCCACGAGCGCGGTCCCTCGACTGTAGAAGATGCGAGCCCACACCGACACGACATCGAGCCTCTGCGTGCAAAGGCCACCGCACCTGGCCGCGGGGCGCACGTCCGAGGCAAGGCGCAACGGGATAGTGCTCAGGCAAGTGCTGCGAACGCGGTGAAGATGGAGATGCAGAAGGGCGCGCGCGCGGGCGAGGAAGATCAAGCAATTATTAAATTCAGGGTGGCGGAATTGAGCTGACGGCTCAGACCTCCGCGCGCACGCGGACGACGGGGAAGGAGGGGACCACCATCGCAGTTCTTCGACCCGATGGCAGACGTGGTTAAGGCGGAGGTGGGAAGGCGGTGAAGAGGAGGATCGGCACATTGATTGGGGTGAGTGATTGACTACACCGCTCAGAACGTCGAGAGCGCTCCATCCGTACGCGGACGACGGGGAAGGCGTCTACGAACGCGCCGGTGGCCATCGAAAACCCCGGGTTGCGACGCCGACACGAGAGTCGGATCCGCACACCCTCCCGTACGAGGCGCACGGCGCACGGCGAGCGCGTACGCTGAATCGAATAAACCGCGCAGAACGTCCTCCCGCACGCGGACGATGAGGAAGGATGTCGTCATGGCGAGCCCTCCACTGCCGAAGACCCAGGCGCTACCAAAGAACCCGAAAGTCGTGTTTGCACCCAGCTGGTGTAAGCGGCGCACGACCAACCCATACTCGCCCGCACTTGATCTCAGCGCTATTCGGACACAGGGATAAGCGGGGCGGGGTGCCCAGGAAGTGGTGTGTAAACGCGCTAAGCTGGAAGTGGGGAGACGAGGGAGTGGGTGGCGGGAGTGAAGATGGCGAGATTATGTAATCATATCCTCTGGATGGAGGTCTGCGTCAATGCGAGAGGGCGACGCAGTCGAAGACCGCGATGCAAACAGTGGATGAAAAGGTTGAAGATTTGGGGGTACGGTGGTTTGAATTGCCGTGCGACCTACGTCTACAGAGTACTTATTTTGAGAGAGTTATCGACGCGAGACGAGCTTACCTTCAAGCGCATTCACGAAGTGACGTCTGTCGGGGGGTTGGGCTCGGACGCAGGGGACTGGCAGTGCGGTACGTCAGTCAGGTGGCGGGACGGCAGGGAAGAAATACGCACCTCGAATCGCGATGTGCGTTGTCTCTTCGCTCGTCCACATTCCACTTCCGTCGCACCCGGTAGTACGTCCACGCAGCGTCTCATCCAGCGCGGCGTCCGCGGCAGCGTGTACTCGTTCATCGGCACCGAGGCCACGATGGACGGTACACAGGGAAAGACGAGTCTAAAGGAGCGCGCGCGCGAGCTCGTCCGGGCGGGACATGCGCGGAGGAGGTTCCGGGTACGGAAGCGCGTCGTCTGTGCATGACCGCGGTACGAGAGGCCAGCGCGGTAGCTGTGGGGCGCGAAGGGCGGAAAGGGCGCATGCGGTAGCCAAAAGTCGCGGTGGGGATGGATATCCTGGCGCTATAGGCCCTACGCTCCAAGGACTACTTGGTTTGGAGAATCCGAGGATGTAGAGAGGAGGCGCAGTCGTAGCGGTGTTGAACGAAGGGTTCGGATGCGGGCTAGGGTTGGGCGACGAAGAAGGGGTATGGCTCAGTGATTGGAAGTCTACAGGACAGATACCAGTCAGTCAATTGGACGGGAAAAGGATGGAATAAAACAAATGAAATGTGATGCGTAAGGTCTTGGATGGTGTGAAAGACCACACACCGAAGTCGCCACCACCAGTCTCGTCGAAATCCTTTCATTACCACACACCCTGCCCTGACAATAAACCCTAGTTTCGTTGGTGGCATACAATTTCCATCGATGCGCGCCTGGAACGACTACCGCGGTGGACCGGGGATCACTAGAACCCAGATTGAGCCCTAGTCGAATTTCCAGACGGGCTGAGCATTGGGGAAAGAGGTTCGGCGCGACGAGAAATTTGACATCGCGGTCGGAAGGAAGAAGGCCGATGTGGCAGTGTCGACGGATCAAAGCCTGATTTCGCCGCTTTCCTCTCGCAACTACCTCGTCGTTCGTCCCATATTGCGCGCGCCGAAGATTCCAGACACCGTGAGCTCTGCCAGTACACATCTCGGTCCACAAGCATCCACGGGTGCCCTATACTGGTCCAAACTCCAGAATTTGCTTCCGTTTCGGCTTTCTGCCAGTGCTTCAACTCCAAAAAAAATTTAAGTACCCAGTGCTTCAAGTTCTTCAGACTCGGGAAGTCTCGGAGCCCGTGGTACTTGGTATCCGCCGCTTCATCCCAGTGTGCAAGGTACCTCGCGCAGAATGATGATTACCCGGTTCGAGTCGGGACCCCCGTCTTGATGCCGTGAACTTCTCTTTTTCTTTCTTTTCAGGAAAATTATCCTTGGTCAGGATCAACCTACCTATAGGTTCGCGGTGAGCGCTCTTTCTCTCTCTGGCAGGCTCCTACCATGTACCATGGAAATAATACAAAATTCCTCGGGGGCTGGCTCATATTCATTTGCTCATTGTGGGTGCGCGGCTTGAAGCTTGATATTAAAATTCCAACACCCTGAGTGAGTTCATTCTCGTTGTTCGTTTTCGTTTCCATCAGATCTGAAACCATCCTCAATCATCCTCACGAGGTACAGTGTATAGGACCCCGTCGCATTTCGTACGCATTCTCTCCATCTGAACTAGAGTCCGGGATTAGTCTTTCTAGATGTTCTGCAGGTGCCCAAGACCTTTTTCTCCTCGTCCCTCATGCAGCCCAACTTCGAGCACCAGGCACGCCCGAAAGGCTGCTTGCTTAGCGGATAACCTATTATTTTCCTGAGTTGTCGCGCCATATGAATGTGAGTACGTACTTACTGCTGCATTCGATTCGACGCGCAGGAAACTGATTCCCTTCACAACAGGACCCCGTAGCATACTGGTATGCACCAGCTCAACTTTCCACACGCCTGACTCACGCGGAATGACCGGTTCCATTCTAGGCGGGGTCCTAGTATTATGAGGTCCAAGCTTTTTTTGAAGAGCCTGACCTCTTACAAGCTTTTTCGCCGCGCGCATTACCACTTAGTCTCTCAAATCAGGCACGAACCACGAAAACGAACAGGGAAAACCCCCAGGTTCCTCGGCCACGCAGACGACATTTCAATACTTGTTCATTCTCCTCGCAGGGCGCGGATCGGTGAGTGAGTACTTGTACCCTCGCAATCTAACCCCACGCTCCTCAGCCCATCACAATCCCTTCAACGACCACGTAAATCCACGCAGTGGAATTTGTGGACCAAGTCGGGTCGGGAAATATGGAGTACATGCAAGTATAGTAGCATAGGCATTCATCGAACGCCTACTTGTGACGTGAATGCCTATTTCTCAAGCCAACGCCTATTGTGGGCCGGAATGCCTATAGGCCTATTTCCGGCGACGACACCCTGCCATCAGTCGCGATGAGGTTTCCCACCTCAAGACCGACGCCACTCCTGGTGGATTACTGTGGGCTGGTAAGTGATTTTATCGTGTTGGCGCCTTGAGAGAAGTGTTAACACCTCATTAGGTATCCTACAGGACCATGCCGACGATCTCAAAACTTCCCCTTGCTCAGCGCTCCGTCCAGCAGATCCGTATGGATGGTGTGCTCAAAATCGCGGTCGCAATGGTACTGGAATTAGCCGCTCTTCTTCACGACCCGGAGTGCGTTTTTGTGGAAGG
Source organism: Mycena alexandri (assembly GCA_029233265.1). Taxonomy (NCBI): domain Eukaryota; kingdom Fungi; phylum Basidiomycota; class Agaricomycetes; order Agaricales; family Mycenaceae; genus Mycena; species Mycena alexandri. The sequence continues at coordinate 834,856 of JARJCM010000012.1, read as the reverse complement.
TGATATCACTTTTAAACGCACCAAGGGCGAGACGAAGGAATGGGAGGCGGCGTGGTATACTCCCGCCTTCGAACGTGAGTGCTGTTTGTTTAGTGGTGTCCTTTTCTCAATCTTTGAATTGTAATTTGCGGACTTTCGGCGCCCGAAGACATCGAGGAATGGCATACGTTCTGCAGGACGCACGACAACAAGAAACTGCGAGGCACATCTGTTTGCCTGAACCCTCCCAACGCTAACTTGCTTCGCCGCTACCAATCTACCAGCACAAGATTAATTGTCCGTGGCTCCTACCGGGCTTCAACGAGATCCTATCAAGTTTTCCAAAAGGCTACTGGGAGCAGTAGCCCTCCCATACCAACCTGGTGGAGAGTGCGAATATCGCCACCAAAAAGGCCACTATGATTGATCTTTTACCGGCAGAGGCGCTCCAGACGTGTGTTAAATCTCTTTAAGGGTGTGCGCTATGTGATTAACTCGACGATACATAGAGCCCGAAGATTCGACGTTGAGAAAGCCGCTTCAATTGGGCCGCTTGTGAGACGTGCATTATGGTAAACCGAAACAATCACGACCAAACTCGGATGTAACGCGCACTGCCAAACGGCACTCATATCGAACTGAAACATGACAATATTGGCGAGTCTATTACTGATGTACAATCGGAGCTTGCGGCGACCACAGGCCACCACTGATGGACGAAGAAGTGGCCGCGCTGTTCCAAGTTGACCCATACGCGTTCAACACTACCGAAAGGACCGCGTCATTTAAGCCACCCGAGGTTGACTCGTGTATTTGTATTTACCAGTCTGAAGTGTGAACCGCAACTCATGCTATCTCGAAGGCAATCTCGCAATCTCGCAATCTGCGCCATATTTGAGGAGCTAGAATTTCGGCGGTGAAATTAGCTTTAAGATGGTAGGACCTGTGCATCTGCTTCGCCGACATTAACGGTCGAGAGATCAGCGAGGAGTTCAAGTCTGAGGAGATCTCCTTGTCCAACAAGGAGATCCCCGTCTCCCGGCGAATTTAAATTTCACTCTTGGACGATGCTCAGGGCTAATAATACCTCCATGGCGATGTACTCGACGGTGAGGCGCCTAGGCTCGCGATTCGAGGAGCACTCTTGTGGAATTCGAGTCTTGGTGCAAAGGAGTGGTCAGAAGGCCGCAGCAAGATTGGTCCAAACAATTTCTTCAATAAATCTGGAAAACTGCGCGGTGGCGCGGCCGTGGCCCCCCCTCCCCCCGCCACCGATTATCCCACTAAAACTGCTTTTGCATAACATGGTCTGCGCACACGGTAGTTGAGATTCAACTTGAGAAAATCAAATTCTGACTGAGCCCATCAACTTCTTCTGCCCATCAAATCGCGATCGTCACCCTGACATTTAGGAGGCTTCCCCAACTCTTCCATATTCGAGGAGTTGTCGAGGAGGTGGCAAACAAATTCGTCAACAAATCAGATTCAAGGGCGTGAATACGTAGAACATGTGAAGCGTGAGCGTGAAGGTAAAAGTACAAGCAACCGCGGCGCCCAGCAGACGGTACAAACGGTGGTAGTACAGAAAGCGGGAGACAGCGCGAGACGGATAGATAACATTTTGATATGCGTGAGAGTCGTTTCAGAGCCAAGAAATAGGTAACAAATAAAATCGTGGACTGCCAAACCTGTTTGGCAGCCCCCGGATAAAATGCGAGCAGGCGTTAAATCGTAAGGTGATTGTGAGTAAAGTCGTGAGAAGCGTAGATGAGTAAAGTCGTAAGAAGCGTGGATGGGGGTTAAGGTCGTAGATCATAAAAGGCATCGGAAAGGTGGAAAGTTCAAAGGCTGCATGGAAGAGACGCTGGGATCATATCGCTGCAATAGCTTGACGCGGCGTCGCAGCGCCTGCACGAGCAGGGGTCGGTCGGCCTCGAGGTCTCGGGCGACTGATCCTCAGCGATTCACCAGGTCTACAAAAGTAAAGAATTAGCAGTTGTCAAAATGGAAAGAGAATTTATCGACGCACGTCATCATGAAGGACATTCCCGACATGCTGGTATTATTCTCCTTGAGGTCCGTCGACGCCTTAGTACTGCGCTTCGCCCAACCGAGAGCTGAGCGGCGAGCAGCAGATGCAACGCGTGGGCGTGCGTTCGGAGCAAGACCCCATGCGTTCTCACGCTTGGGCGAGATGACCGGGGGCGGCATGGGTACGTCGATATTGGACTTGACTTGCAGGGCCTGCAGTGCGTGATTGCTGATGAACGCGCGATTCAGCTCCGCAGGCGACGGGCGCTGTTCCGGCGAGGACAAACTTTGAGCCTGGCGCGGGTACGGCGAAGCCCGCGATTGAGTACGCGAGCGCACTCTGCGAGGACCAAGCTCCGACGGCAGTGGGCCGTAGGTCTGGACGGAGTGCTGCAACAGCGCTTGCATACCCGCAGGGTTTTTCGGGGGCAAGAAGTCTGTAAAAATGCGTCAATACGAGAAGGCAAATCTAGAAAGGTAACCCGACATACCCTGGAGTACAGCTCGAGAAAACGACGTGTCGGACCACATACGCCTACTCTCCGTTACTGTGTCCTCCGCCTCATGACGAAGAGCGTAGTAGCGACGAAGTACGATACCGTGCTCATCGTCCCACCCCCGACCTGGGGTCAAGTCGACAGACCCAGCATCAGCGTTGACGATGAAGACGCCTTGAAGAGCAGTAGGGCTGCTGCTTTTCTTGGACCCAATAGACGACGGCGCCGGGCTGGCGAACTCCTCCTGGATCGTCTCGTAAACCGACGACCGCGAGGCGCGCGCCTGGGCAACAGAAACGCGGCGACGGTGACCCTGTCCGCGAGCACGAGCACGAACTCGATCCCGAGCAGTGGACGACATGGGGTGGGTGGAGTTCGATAGGATGACGTTGACCTGGGACATGTCGATGCTGAATTGTGAACCATCAGACATTGAATCTTCAGCAGACGACAGAGGTGGAGTCTCGGCGCCCGAGCTTGAGGAGGTTGTGATCGTCGAGGAGCGCGAGCGGGAGTTGGGGCTGGGTCGTGAGAAAACCGGAGCTGGGTGGACTAGTATGGGTGTTAGCAGCGAATTAAGAGGAAATGAGAAGTACGCACATATTGACATCTCCTCCCCGGCTGCTACCAGAGCGCTCTCCTCCAAACTTTGGCGTACAAGGAGACCCTGCCTCGCCTTGATCATCCTCTCACCGCCGAACTTGGACGAGGAGGTCGATGCGATGGATGCCTTGGTGACAATGCGCGCCTTGTTTGGGCCGTCTTCGTCCTCCTGGTAAGCGGTGTGCTTCCGCTTCTCGACTCGCACGCACGGCGACGCTTCGAACGTCGAGCCAATGGACCGCCGGCGGACGTGACCACCGCCGAGCATCTGATAGATATGATTAGCAAGGGTCATGAAAGAGAAGGAGAAGACATACGCTAATCATCGTATCATCCTCTCTCATTGGGCTGTGGATGCTGGTGTTCATGCTGAGGACGGACAATGGGCGGAACTGGTGAGGGGGGAGCAAGTGACCGTTAGGCGGGTGAAGCTCGTCATACCCAAAGACCGAGTCCGAAGACATTGACGAGCGATGGCCCGTCTTCTCGAACAGCGAGTCCTCCATAGACGAACGCCGTTCCTCGTCGATGATCGAGTCGAAGGATGACCGGTTGTTACGACCGCTGTGACTCTCGGGCGGCGACGCGGAAATGGCGCTAAGGGGCATGCCTCCGGCGGTGTCAAACATCTTTTCACCGACACCTGGGCGTCCGAGACGAGCCACAGAAAAGTCGCTGAGCATCGAGTCAACAGAGGAGTCCTGTCTGTGCTTGGCCCAAGCAGCGCGACCGCCGTCGGCACCGTACGCAGCGTACTGATGCGCCAAAGAGCTGCCGCTGGTGCTCGTATCGTTCTCACTGAGGCGGTGATTCCCAAAGCTACGATTGTAGTTGTAAAAGCTGATGGGCGGGCCCTGCGAGGAGACGCTCATATTCGATTCGCGACGACGATGTCCGCGGGCAGACGGCTGCGAAGGGGCCTTAAAGTAGAAGCTGGACGCATCGCTGGCGACTCTCTGGCGGCGCTGAGGATCGCGGTCTAAGAACGCAAACGTGTCATCCACGTTGATCGACATGGAGATGGAAAGATCCTCCTCGGACGAGGGGCGCTCCCGCAGGCTAGGCATTGGCAGCCCATACTCGAACGGATCAGGTGCACCATCCTTGGTGAGATTGCCGTACGAGGATACGGACGCGATACTGAAGAGGGAGTCTTGCTTCATGTGTGGGACGCGTCTGTTGCTCGCGGCGGGCGGAGGATAGAATGCAGGGCGGTTATTGTGGAATCTGAAGAAGGTCAGCTTAGTGCGATTGAACGGCGTAGCAACGGGGAACAACTTACTCAAATCCGCGGCGGACCTCCTCAAACGAATCAAAGCCAGTAAAGCTGATGCCTGACGGCGGCCTCGAGTGCGTGCGCGAATGAACACTCATGACCGAGTTCCTCGCGTTCTCGAGCGCGAAACGGGCACTCGAATCCGAATTGACGCGGGGTCGAGGAAGCTCGATGTCCGCAGCGTTGGCGAAGATCGACTTGAGGACCGAATCATCCTCCTCCAGTAGCGAGGACAACGACTGCGAGCGGACGTGTGACGGCGGGGGGATGATGTCGGACAACGTCAGCGGCTTCTTGTTCGCCGGCGGCTTTCTCGGCTTCTCCTCTTCCTCCTCAGCGGGAAGGTCACCGCCGAACTTGAATTTGACGTTAAGCTGGCCATTTGACGGGCCCGACGCAAAAGCGCGAGGAGGACCGAGACTGTCGTCGCTCGTGAGACTGTCAGAGCCAGGGAGGAGTGTGGGTTCCTTCAGATCGACGATGCGCGACATCGCGTACCCGTCGATATCCATGGAAGTGTCGCTGCCGCTGCTGACGGTGATGGTGGGCTCCTTCATGTTCACGAGGAGCGAAACCGACTGAGGAATAAGGAAGCCGGACGACGAAGACTGCTCGGAAGAGGTCGCCGACGAGCCCGACGTATCTTGCTGGAGATTGACGGGCATCGAGGGCAGCGGAGGAGGGACGTCAACGGTAAGGAGACCGCGCAAATCGAGTTTCGCGGGCGTCTTGAAAGCATTCTCCAGCTGCTCGACAAAGCTGCGCCGATCCGACCCGCCCGACTCGTTCAGCTTCTGTAGCTCCCCAGTAAAGTCAAACGATTTCTTCGTGTCCTCCTCAGAAGAACCTTCATCCATGTACCCGTGGTGGGTGTCGTCTTCGGCGAGTTCCACGTGGAAGACCGGGAGCTCAAGCTGCGGCGGCATGGGCGAAATGGGAAGCGGTACGTGCGGGGGAAGCCCAGGCGAAGGCAGCCGGGTGTTATGGGGAGGCGGGGGGCGGAACGAAAGCGTATCGTCCACGGGCGACGTCGCTCTCGACGCGGATAAAAGAACTTGCAGCTCGTTGGGAATATCCGAGTCAGGGTCGGAGGCGTCAAGTTCCTGCTCCTCGTACCCCGACTTGTCCGAGCCGCCCATTGTCCCACCCATCCCGAGGACACGTTTCGTCTCCCGCGCAAGAGGCATACCCTGCGTGCTGCCGCGGCTACTCTTTGGCGACGGCGCGTCAGGAAGAAGGGACGACCGATTTCGTGCATGGCCCCGAGTAAAGACCGGCGGCAAGCCCCGCGCGCGCAGTGCCTCAGCATCATCGACAGAGCCGGACGAAGAGCGCGACCCGAACGTAAGTGACGACGGCGCACGCATGTCAATTGGCACATGGTCGTCAGACGACAGAGGGGGCGAGGCCGAGGCGTTCGTAGCCACAGAAAGGACGGGCCGGATACGCGACGGACGGAGACGCAGTGGGTGGAAGACTGGCTCCGGGTCGGGCTCGGGTGTCGGTGTCATCGTACGACGGTGCATGCGCTTGAAGGTCGCGTCGCTTGGAGACGCAGCTTTGACACCTGTAGGGGAAGCTTCGCGCAACGTGGTTGGCCAAGGCGCGATTTGCTGCCCCAGCATCGCTGCCGGGCCGCTGGAACCCGCGCGCGCAGCGTACGGACGAAGCGAGCTGACGGAACCAGCAGTGGGACGGAGCGTCTTTGACTTGCCCGTCGGGCTGTCTTGCCACTCTTTACGCGGGACGAAGGTGCCTCTGGCGGGCGAAGGCGTTCCCGGCGTCGCATCGAGATTGAGGTGCGTAATGAGCTGCGCTAGATCGTTGGTAGCGGCGTCGAGGAGGGTGAGAACGCCTATGCATGAAAGAATTAGACAGGTGAAAAAAAATGGAGGAAAAAAGACATACCATCGGCAGGTGCATCTTCAATAATCCCGCGCGGACGCGTCTTCGCGTTGGCGATCATCTCGTCAGAAACAGGACGAGTACGAGGACGCTTAACCGGCGTCGCAGATACCATCTCATAACTCCCCTCCACACTCTCCTCCTCTTCCCCTCCGTGCCCATGGCCATCCGTCGTCGCCTCCTCGACCGTAAGCATCGGCGGCCCATGACTATGTCCACTATGCGTACTCTCCGCCCCCGACGAGCGACGCGACAGTCCAGGGAACACATCGCTCAGCGGCGTGCGTCGACGGCCCTCGGACGTGCGCCGACTCTCCCTCTCCGTCGCCTTCTTCTTCTCCTTCTCCAACTTCTTCTCCTTATCCGCCTCGCTCCTCTTCCCCCGCACCCGATCCACCACATCCTCCGCCCAACGGATGCTACTGCCGCTGCTTACGCGCGAACCGGCAGAGCTCCCACTCGACAGCACGGAGAGCGGGCGCAGACTCGAGTTGGTGCTCTCCCGGCGCACATTTCCGGGAACGTCGTCCGCACTCAAGCGTTTAGGATCCACGCCCGCAGCGGATGCCGAGGCCTGTGCGGCATTCGAGTTGGTGGCAGGGACGAACACACTGCTGGCCGTGCTCGCCTTCCCCACTCCGCCAGTCGCACTACGCCCAATGCTCAGCGAGCTGGGAAGCCCCATCCCGATCCCTGTACTGCCGCTCTTCCCCAGCGTCATAGGGGTAGAACCCTTGCCCAACCCCAGTCCGAGTATACTCCGCTTGCGCTGCACAGGCGACGTGCTCAGCGCACCCACTTCAAAGCTGCTCCCACTGCTCTTTGGCGCGCGCAGCTTCCCCTTCTCTTTCTTCTCCCTCTCCTTCTCCTGCGCCTTCAACAGCTCTTTCTCCCGCTTCTCCCGCTCCTTCCGTTCCTTCTTCTCCTCCTTGCCCACCGCTCCCTCCTCCTTCACTTTCGCCTTGACTTTCTTCTTCACCCTCACCGTGGCCGCCCCCTCGGCCTCTCCGTCTTTCTTCCCTTCCTTCTTCTCATCCTCCTCCCGATCCCACGTCCCCAACCGCGCCATACTCCTCACGCTCCGCATCGCCCTTACCGCAATCGAGCCCTCCTTATCTTTCGCTCCCAGCGGTAACGTGCCGGGCGGCGCCAACAATCCGCCGGCAGTGGGCGTCCCCGAACGGGGCCCAGGCACCGGCGTCGGTGCACGCGAAAGCGCGACAGGCGTCGGCGCCCGGCCCAGAGTCGACGCCGGCGCACCCAAAAGAATTCCGCTCCCCACTAACGCTGCGCTCATACTTGTGGCGGTGCCCATTCCCGCAGAGGTGCTCGTGCTGCGCTTGAATTCGCTGCCAGTCGTCCCTCGCGAAGCGGGGTTTGCGTGTTCAGCTGTATCCCCGCGTGAATACACCGCCATAGCGCTCGCGCTGCGTTGCGGCTGGGGACGATACTCGGGCGAATGCTTCTGCACGACCGGCCTTGCGCTCTTGGGCGGCGTGTACGTCTCTGCGCGCGTCATGGTGGCGTAGGGCGCGGAAGCGCCGGGGAGCTGCGAGTATTGCGGCTGCGCTGCGCGCGTCATGGTCGCGTAGGGGGCGGAGGCGCCGGGGAGATGTGCGTATTGTGCCGGGATCCGTTGTCCCTGAGACTGCGCCTGAGACTGCTGCTGATTGTGAAGAAGCGCCGCGCTCCCGGCGCTGACGCTGCGTTGATAATCGGGGCGGGCTTGGGATGGTGTTGTATTTGAGGGTAGCGCGCTCGAGGCGCCGAGGGAGTTGAAGCGTTTCTGGCCATGAGCGGGGAAGGGCTGCACTTGGGGTTGCGGCGGGAGGATGGGAAGATCTGGAAAGAGAAGACGAGTCAGCAAGAGAAGCAAAGACTGGGGTGTCCCAAAAAGGAGATCGCAAATAATAATAATGAGATTTCAAGTCTAAACTGGAAACGAAAATAAAATAAAATCGAAGCGAGAGAAAACCAACCTTTAACCACTGCCCTTCCCCTCACACTCGGCACTTCCACCATGTCAAGTGTGCAGTCGGGTTCGCCGGGGAGGTACGTTTGGAATTGGATGGAGTCTTGGCGTCCTCGGATAGAGTGCGTGGCTGGAGGTGGGGCGGACTCGAGCGTGGGCGTAGGCGGCATTGAGGCCGAGGGACCGGGTGCTACACGAAACAGAAAGAGTCAGCTCGATCAAGCACGAAGTGGATACTTAAGGAAGAGGGAAGACGGAGGGAGGAAGAAATACAACGCACACTTTGAACGCCTCACGAATCCCAGTACGCCGCTCACACTCCCACTGGCGTCCTTCGCGTTGCTGTTGCTGTTGCCGCTACCGCCGGTATCCTTCCGCCCGCGCGTTAAATTCCACCACTTCCCCTCTTGCCGATTCTCCTGTCGACTTTCGCTCCGCAGAGGCTCGATAGACGGTGTTATGGGTCTGACACCGCCGGCAGCGTTGACGTTGGTTGAGTCCGCCAAGGGAAACACCCCATCCACGCGCCCACGCGTCTTGACTTTCTTCTTGATGAGAATCATACCTTCCCCGCCGCCCCCTTCCATCTGCGCGGTATCCTCCCACGTCCCGCCGTCGCGCCACGTCCCCCCTCTTCCTTCTGCTTCCCCGCGTACCGACCCTCCCGCCCCGCCACGCTTGACCGCCACCGTCCCAGTCATAGACCCGGAGCCGTCCCCACCCACCCGACGCACGATATCGCTGAAATCCCTCGTCGTATTATAGGGCGTCTGCCCTCCACCCCCGAAGATCCCGCGCCCAAGCACAGAGACGGAGGATTTCTTCCTGCTGGGCGCGCGCCCCGGGGAGATGGTAATAGACGTGGACGCGTTGGGGTCCGTATACGCGGAGACGTCGGGCGTAGGGACGATGAGCCGGATGCTTGGTACGTTGGATGACATCGCGTCGTAGAGTCAATTCTTGCTGTATTTATTCGATTTTTCTTGGAGATTTTAGAGAAATTCGTGGTGATGAGATGAGTGACAAGAAGGCGTAGATGAGTTCGTAGTCGTCGTCGATGTCGTTGGAGAAAGACGCGTTAATTCAAGGGGTTTTCTGCAAAATCTGCAGCCCGAAGACGCGTCAGTCGACTCGCGCAAACGGACGAGGCAGAGGGCTAGCGTACCTAACAGATAGACGCACCGGATTCCTGACCTTCCTCTCCCAGACGGGGCACCCTGGAAGCCGCGTAGTGCGCTGCTGGTGTGGTGGACGAACAAGGCCAATCGTGGCTGTGCCCCAAATCCAAACTTCATCACGGGACCTAGCCGCGTGGGGTTGTGTTTGGAAGCAAGATAGGGGTTAAGTAAGGGTCATCGGTTTGTGCGGAAATTAAATTCGGCGTTGCGGTACCGTTCGAGATTTTCACCGGAGGCAAAGCTCCAGGGCTATATCGCTGTCGGTCCAGGCCTCATCCACATATTTCTGCACCTCAAAAACCAATCTAGAACTCGCTCGAAACTCGGAATTTCCTGGTTGCAGTTGAACTCTCAAGAGGATAATGCGCCACAAAGAAGTGAGGTCTTGAGGATTCTTGAGAAACAGCTAGTCTCTCGTAGACAAACGATCGCTAGTCTCTCTCGACAGACGCTCTATCAATACTTAGCTCGTACCTCACTTGATAGATCGCTCAGGTAGGTAGGTATATTACGGGCGCGGTCCCGTCAAGAAACTGCCGGGCCCCGTACTACATGCAGGCGTCAGACGTATACTACGCATACCGTCAATCTTTGGCCACTTGAGCCTGCAACTAAGATCCCGAGGGTCGCTTGATCGCTAAACTACTACTCCTAATACTTCGCCAGGCGCTGCAAGACATTGAAGTTCAGGCTCTGTAGTAACGCGCGCAGGAAGTCTTCCGATGAGCCCCAGTTCTGCGGCATCTCCGAGATGAGGTTGAAAATGAATGCACGGCGCAACGCGACACCAGCGTCGTTCCACAGAATCGGCAGAGTCTGAAATGATCCCTTGGCGCGCGTTTCCTGAGACTATACCCAGGGTGTGTACAGACAGCAACAACCGGGGGTTACTTTGCGATGTGCAGGAACGGGGATGCGAAGGTATTGGCGAAGTTCTGACGCCGTTCTCGTTCCGCTCTCTCTTGGATCAACGGGGAGGACATTTCCGTGAGCGGGTGAGAAACTTGAAGCATGACCGAAAACTAGCCGCTCGCTGCAGCGTACTAGTAGGATCTCTATACCGAGGGCGTGTGCAGACAGCCTCAGCAAGCGGGTTAGCGGTGCATGAAGATCAGCGGCAAGGGGGAGAGAGAAGACTAAAGATCAATACCGATCGGCAATGGCGCGCGTGTTGGCGTCGATCCGGATCAATGTCAGCCGTTCTAACTAAGAACTCTCCACTTTCGATTCAAGCCACTCAGCATCGCTCTTTGAAACGAAGGTGCGTGCTGGTACGTGCTCATAATACGATTCACATGCCTGTGAACTGTGCTACATCCTTTGCAATGGAGAAACAGGAGCTAGGAGCCGCTCTGATTGTTCCGGTCAAGCCAATTGTGATTGACCAAAATAACGCCAGTGGCCAACGGAACCACTTGGAAGAGTCAAGAGTTTGTTTTTCGACAGCGTTTCTGTTCTGTGGATTCGTTTTGAGCGGGAGGTAGGTGTGTAAGTTCTGTTCAAACATATGTTCAACATCTTTGTTGTCCTAAAGATTTCCTCATAGGGACAACAAATGAGCCGACAACCGGTGTTTGTTTCCTTGTGCATTGTTCCGTTCGTTACGTAGCTCCAGTTGGTTTTCCACTCCCTTTCTTCCCTCTTCCCTCTCCCTCCCCGAACTCCCGTTCTCCTCCTTCCGACACTCACTCACCTTACATGATGTACGCCTCACAACTCTACATTTTTGTGGTCGCCCTCCTGCTCACCGCTGCGGCGGCCGATTCCTTGCACGATAAACATTGGTCGCGACGGGCCCACAAGGCCGTCGCGCGGTCGCAGCCTGCTGAAGCTGTGGTGGCCCGGTCTACGAAACCCAAGCAGCGTTCAGCTAGGTCGCTGGGTCGGAGGTCCTGCAAAGCGCCCTCCAACTCGACTTCCAGCGCCGTAGACGCCGTCTCCACTTCAGCAAGCAGCGCCGCAGCCAGCACCTCCGCAGCTAGCACCTCCGCGACCCAGAAGGACAGTACTTCCACCAAGGACGCCACCTCCACAAAGGACGCCACCTCCACGAAGGACTCCACCTCCACCAAGGACACTAGTACCAAGACCACCACCTCGACGGAATCCACACCCACTGGCAAATCGAGTGGAGGTGGAGTCTTGTCTCTTGCGGCCCTCTTCCCCGCAGGGACCCCGGACGATTCATGGACCATGTCCCCCAAGGCGGACAAGTCATTGCCGCTCTCCGACGGCACGTTCCAGCCTACCAACCTAATTTCGGCGCTCAGCCACACGTACATGTCGGCACCCGACGGCAAGCAGGCCATGCGTGCCACGTACCCCGAGGGCTCGTACACCTTTACGCACTCGCCGCAGGGGGGTCTCTCATTCTACGCTCCGGGGCCCGACAGCCTTGACATGACCACTGCCAAGACCCTCACTCTCGGATACTCGGTATTCTTTGAGAAAGGTTTCGACTTCAACATGGGTGGTAAGCTCCACTCTCTTTTCATTGATGCTGTATTTTTGCTCACTATAATAAAGGTAAACTTCCGGGCTTGTACGGCGGTGACGACGCTGAAACCGCCATCGGATGCTCTGGTGGGCGTCGTTCAACGGCATGCTACTCCGCGCGCCTGATGTGGCGGACGAACGGAATGGGTGAAATGTACGCGAGCATTCGATTGTCGGCCCGACTACATATTGAATTCGACTCCTCAGGTACACTTATTTGCCCGACTATGAGGTCACTGGCTTTGCTGCGAACAAGGGCGTTTGCAACATCGCGCCTCTCTCAGAGTGCAACCCGACCTACGGTGCATCGGTTGGGCGAGGCTCGTTTACCTTCCCCACTGGCGAATGGACCACCGTGTCGCAGCGCGTTCAGCTGAACGACGTCGGAAAGGCAAATGGGGAGCTGGAGCTATGGGTCAATGGAAAGAGCGTCATCAACGTCTCTGGTCTCATCCTGCGCGACAGCTCGGCAGGGAGACACCGTGGCATCCAGATGCAAACGTTCTTTGGTTCGTGTTCGCTATCCTATCACGTCGTACCCGCCCATCTAACGATTGCACAGGTGGAAGCGAGGCAGATTGGGCATCTCCCAAGACGCAAAGCTCCTACTTCTCCGACTTCTCCGTCGCCATCATCGACAAGCTCTAGATTGCATTCCAACTCACCGACAAGACGCCACTAACGATCGACACGCATACCTCACTAACACACATTCACTCACCACTAACAGATTCTCGCTCTCGATGTCGCATTGCACATACATTCCTTTTTTGTCCCTCGCTATCCACACACGCGCTAGTCGTCCGTCGGCCGCTGCGGCCCTAGCTAGCTCTGGTCCTCGCAGCCTTCCTTGCTTTCCCTCCCCTCCGCACTGGACCAGTAAACATACCGACCACCTTGCCAAGCGCTCGTCAGAGTCGGACTGGGTTTTACTGGGTTGCGCTGGCTTCTCATTCTGCTCTCATCCAGCGTACATAATATCGCTACCTAGAGATGATCCTTGGACTTGACTTATTACTAAACAATACATACTATTTGCCCACGACCTGCGACTCTCGTTTTATTCTCTCCAAGTCTTCTCGATCCCAGTCTTCTCTCAAAGCCTGAACGGGATATTTGGGTCTCTAGGTTACACAAAATGAGGTGAAGTAGTATTTCAAGCCAAATTTGTGCCACTGCTGCGCGCGGATTTCAGTTCCAACCTTTCTGCCTTCTTCATCGCACGCTCTTGTTCCTTTCGCTCCCGCTTTGTCTTTTCCTCGGGCGTCTCATCTCGCCATTTGGAGTCTCCCTTGAATCCTACCTGGCAAATTTCCCTAAGGTTGATGCTGCAGAACATCGCTACCACGATCCATTCGGGCAGGAGATGAAAGACGTAGAATGTTGCTTTATCAGCCCCGGTGTTGAGTGCCTGGTGATCTGGAGTGGCCAAGTTGGACGTCGTGCTGCGCATGACGACGAGCCGGTAAATGGGTGGAATTATCTGTCGAGTCGGAATTAGCACGTTGGGTCTTCACTTGACAAGAAGCATACCAAAAGGATGGTCGGCCCCAAGAGGAATTGTATGGCTCGTTGGTTTACCCTAGGCACGTTGTAACGAGCCCAGAGGAGCATGGCCGCCTGCGACAAGACGAGCACCAATCCAATCGCAGAACTTGCATATCTAGATTGCTGTTAATACGCAAGCGAAAGAATAAATGCAGTGGATCACCTCAGAGCTTGGTCGCGGCGGTTCGGCGTAGAATTGTTGGCCGCATAAATGTGGGCAGTCGCCACAATGGCGGGCACCATTGCTGAGAAGTACAGTAGGAGAAGGCCTTCGTGCCAGCGGCGGAACCAGAACCGTCGTTTGGGATCATCCGCCGAGGCGGAGCTCTGCGGTAGAGGACTAGACTTCCATAAACTCCCGGGGGAGGATACTAACGCGGGGTCCATCGACGATTCTGAGGCGGTGGTGGAGTCAATGAGCACCCAACGGATAAGCACCCCGTTTATGTGCGCCAGGCCGAGAAAGCCTAGCGCAAAAGTTGCTTGCATGTACTCGCTGAGTCCTAGTGACTCTGGTTTTGGTTGGGCCGCCACCGATGCACGCAAAGAGAAGACGACCACTCTTTCGGGAATAATTAATGTGAGCCACGAAGAAAATGAGAGAGGTCTCGTACCGTTCAATGGCAAATGAGATGATGTTGAAGAGGGCTGACGTCCGTGAGCGTCGCTGAGCTATTCGGAAAACCAATAGGGGGACAAGGAGACCATAAGCAGCAGCAAACACGGACGCCGCAGGTAAATCGTAGGCGCGCAGCGAGATGCCGCCAACGAGAGCGGGGGAGGACATTTCCGCAGCAGAGAGGAGACGGTGGACAAAAGTTAACGTCTTGCTTCCTAGACGCTGCGCAAGATTTTATCCTTGTGATCCTTGTCAAAATGCTGTCAACGTAGCCAATTGAGGATTTGAGCCATGCAGTAATAATAAGTTTGAAGGCATCTGCGCAGCAGCACAGGTTGCAGTCCATCTTTCTGTAATCCTTCTGCTTGAGCCTTGATTCTTCCTCACGGGCAGAGCGACACAAGGTTCCGGCCTGAGTCTGGATGAGTTGGATGCAGAAGAAGAGCTTAAAAGATGAAGCTGGAGAAACCATGAGTCGAGGGTGAGAATACTGTACGACTAGGACGAATTAGGGGGGATGTTGACGCACGGGTTTCCTCGCCCAAATAGGCCAAAGAACCCGGAAGTTTCCGCTCCGGCATTCGCCGGACGTCCGTTTTATGAATCTCTACTGATTGCCGATCAATTAGCAGCAATTCCCATAGTGAGGCAATAGTAAGGTGAGAATACTGTACGACTAGGACGAATTATGGGCGACGTTGACGAACGGGTTTCCTCGCCCAAACAGGCCAAAGAGCCCGGAAGTTTTCGCTCCGGCATTCGCCGGACGTCCGTTTATGATATCTCTACTGATTGCCGATCAATGAGCAGCAATTCCCACAGTAAACCCGGTCCGCAGCCCGGTCCACTCTTGCACTTCCTCCGCGCCAAAATGCATCGCATTCTGCGCTTCTCTTGTCGGGCGATTCCTAAATTTCCACCCAGAGCATCCCAAAGATGCTTGCACACCCAATTCGAAGACAAGTATGCTGAAAAGTTACGCAAAATTGCAGAGGAGTGAGACGTGTTTATTCAGGTCTTCTGTTTTCATAACGGTCCTCTAACAGCTACACCCGATTTCTTTTCTCGTTGATACCTGGATAGACGCGGCCTGAGCGTTGACGAGCTGAAAAGAAGAATCAAACTTGAGCAAGAAGAACAGACCCGTCAACGGCGCGAACATGCAGAGACGCGCCCGACAGAGCAGGATCCGCCAAAAGGCTCAGACTCTCCTCCTTTTGAAAAGGTTCGCAAGGATAGCTCTCCCGTCAAGGTTGGAATTTCTCCTTACCAGGGAGCACCAAATGTTGAAGTCATTCACCAGCCGCTCTCCTCCATCCTTAACATCCCTCGTATTCTCGCCAGTCCTCACACAGCGGAACAAGTATCGGCCCTATGGACTGTATACCACGCTTCGCGCTCTAACGGGACCGGTCGAGGCTATCTTTGTGCTTCCATACCACTCGATCTATACACCCGAATGGCGAGCACCGCCGCAAAATACCCGATTTTCGTCGTGCCTGTCCGACGCGACAAGGATCCAGCTTCTCCCCCTTTGGAAGGCGAGGCAGACGCAGCCCACGAATTTTATTTTCTCCAATGGGCCTTCCACGACGCACCGCCCATCCCCTCGTTGAGCGACGACGATTTATTCGCCCCGCCTCCCATTAAAAGAACACCACCTCCGTCACAAGCCAACCCACAAACGTCGACGGTCATGTTCACGCCCCTGCAGGAATATAAAATGCGCGGATCTTTTGCGACACCATATCTCGTCTTGACGAGCTACACGGACCTAGCGCAGAGTCACGGAGTCGTGCTGTTGAGGGGGGAAATAACGCCATCCGCTGCTGCTGGGAGCGCCGGAGTGGATGGGCGATACCTCCTGCGCCAGGAGGACGCCTATCGGTTGTCCACGAGCGTTCAGAATTTCTATCTGTGGGACGCAGCTCCAGCCGACGAATCTCTTGAACGGGAAAAGTTGGTCAAAGCTTTTCACGAGGCGCCAAACGAGTTCGAATGGGAAAAGTTGTTGAAGCATGCTATTTGAACACAGTAACGCAAGAAAAAATGAATCGTAACACATAATCTCATCTCTCTAAAACCGCCCCGTCACTCGCCTGATATTCTTTCCGCCACTTGACCTCGCAGCAGCCCTCTCAATCTGCTCCTCAGTAACGACTGTCTTTTTCGCCAGTTGCCTGTCAACGAAATCAGTGGCAGCAAGAACCATTTGTGATTTCCTCGCACCGTTTCTTCTTCTTCTGAGGTCCAGGAGCACTTGCATCGCTCTCATTCTCGGAAGATTCCTGGGGAGCCCGGAATTTCTTCGCCGGGACAATAATGTCGGCATCATCTGGGTCGACTTCCTCCAGACGCAAGTCGTTCATCCCGCGTTCCAATTTCGAGACGCGGGGTGTCTGCATCTGCATCCGTGGTGCAGGAGACGGGCTCGCAACACGCTGCGGGGCAGGCTTTGCCTTTGGCGTCTTGGCCGCAGACGGCGCTAACTCGTCTTCCTCGTCCTCCTCCTCCGTATAGTCTCCATCGGATTCATCTTCATCTTCGCTCCCGGTGGTGGCACTGACCCCAACGCTGGCAGCGTCCCCTTCCAACTCCACTGTCCCGTCATCTGACTCGAGCTCGGATTCTGTGAGCTCCGCGTCTTCAGTGTCGGACGGGAGCATCGGTGGGTCTGCAACGAACGCGCGTTCTTCCCTGATCTCCTGCAGCTTTGCCGGCGATCGGAACCTACCACCCTTACCCACGAGCGGCGACAGAGAGCGGTCCCGCTCTGACCCGGACTCGTCCTCAGACGTCAAGTCGCCTGCGCCATGTTTTACCTAAAAGACAATGTTGATTTAGGCGCCGTTCAAAATGCTCTCTGTTCAGGTTCACATACAGCAAGACTCATCTGAACGTCCTCCTCCTCTTCTGAGAGCGCGCCCTCCTCTTCCGAAAGTTCGCTCGGCGCGCTGCGGGACGGCTGCGAGCGCTTGACCGGACTGCCGAATAATCCCGATTGATGTAACATGTCGATCTTCGCGTCTGTTTTCATTTCATTTTGCTCGACCTGCAGCTATTCAGCATGGACGCTGACATTGAAACGAATGTTGTATACCTCATTCATTAAGCGTCGGGCGTACATCTTCTCCATTCTCGCCATCCGCAGCTCCATCTCCGCCATCACCTCCTCACGAACCTCCGCCTCGACAACAGCACACCGCATTTCCGACTCGAAAAGCTGGAGAATGGTTCAAATTTTACTCGCTTCTGCTTGGGCCGACTTGCCTTCATGCGGAGCTCTTCAACTTCATCGAACAACGCGTCTACCAGCGGATTGATGGGCTCGTCGTCGCTCTCCGCAGCGTCCCCTTCGTCGACTGTCTGGATGTTAGCCAGCCATCATCAGTGCAAAACCACTGGCGACTTACCCTCCAGCACCTCCAACACCGCCTCCGCAGCTTTTCTCCCGCTGCCCGGTCCGCCAGTCGAAATTGTGACTTTTCTTCTATACGGCTTTGGCGCAGCCTCGGCCGGCGAGCGTTTTCCTGCAGACCCTTGAGCTTTTGCTGCGGCTGGCAAGCGCTGTACCGGCGCAGGAGCAGGCGTAACGTAGACCTCCCGCGCAAGCGCGGCGAACTTCATGACATGCGAGTTCTCGTCGTACCCCGTGTCGTACGGGTTGACGTTCACGATCATCACCTGTGGATGGAAAGAAATCAAAAAATTGCAGGTAATTGGAGAAGATAAACCCACCGCCCGCGCGTCGCCGATGAAATAATCCATCAGCGCCTCCGTTAGCTTGCTGTGTCTGAACGGGACGACCGCCAGACCCCGCTTCACATCGCGCGTGTCCATCCGCCCGTCCGAGCCCTCCTGCGAAAGGCTCATCGCGACTCTGCGCTGATTGTTTCGTAGGACCTCCATGCATTGACCCAAAACCATCAGCGACTTGTTTATGTTCCCGGCCTCCTTGAGTCGGTCACCCGTCGTTTGAGTGTGCTTGGTCCTTTCAGAACCCGCGAGATCAACTAAGGTAAGGCGCGCGATTTGAAGTGCCGTAGGGTCGTCTCGCTCGCCGCGGTGGCCGCGCACGACCTTGAGGATGACCATCCCGTGGCTGCGACTGCTCTCGCGGTTCGCGAGGGTACCAAAGACGCGGCGGTGAAGTTGACCTAGCTTGACGAGCGCCTTCGCTTGTGAAGCACTATGGACGCGGAATTGGCGAAGACCGGAAATGTATTTCCCGTTCAGGCCAGAGTCGGGGGCGTCGGACGCCGGGGACGGTTTCAGCGACAAGGCTTTGCGCGTGAGAAGCAGCGATTTGCCGCTGTTGGAGCGCGGGATGCCGCCGGTGGTGTCCTGTACGTTGTCCAGGAGGTCGTAGACTTTTTCATTGTAGACTTCCGCGTAAGATAACCAGACCGTATATTCATAATTTCTGTCGACTTTGAGCACTGTCGGGTCAATGTCAGAGTCGGAGACGATGGGATCAATGTCTTGTCCGAGCACTTCAGCGAGGGCAGGCTCTGGGGCGACCGCAGGGGGAGCTGAATCGGCCTTGTCGGCCAATTCGACACCTTGGAGGCGAACGGGGCGGTACTAGTTAAATAATTAGATAGACCGCTCGCGGCATCATCGTCAGTCCCACCTTGCCACTGCCGTGCAGCCCCTCGATGCTATTGAATAGGACATCGAGCGCTCTTGGAAGTATACCAGCGCTCCCAGCGTTGGCGCCACCCTGAACTGTGTAGGTTTTGCCCGAGTTTGTCACCCCATAGGCAAACAACAAGCCATTCTGCCCCTGAAGCACATCCCGGACGAGTGGGAGAGTAGTTTTGTGGAAAAAGTCGGACTGGGACGTTTGACCCGGGAAAATATGAGAGAACTTATATATAGACGAAGGCGCTATCGTGGACACTCGAAACCGCGAGCCGTTGCCCTGCGGATCACTGGGGTCGGTCATCCGCACGGATGTGTCGGTCAGCGGCTCCAGATATGGGGAGGAAGAGGGCTCATCGTCCCCGAAATGGGGTCGTATCCGCAGATATGCCTTGCAGGGGATTGAGCATAGGCAAACGATTCACACGTGTTGACCGCACCATAATTGGCTCCCGCTCTGCATCCTCATCGCTCTTGGGACTCTTGCGCGCCACAGTGGGCTTGGACGCCGGCTGGGACGAAGCGACCACGTTGTCATCGGTGGTATTGTCTTTACTGACGAGCGGTTTCCGCGTCGTTTTCTTTGCCACTGGCGCGGGTGGCGTGTCGACAGGCTTTGAAGCCGTAGCTCGCGTGGCCCTTGTGGAAGGAACGGCGGTGGCGGGAGTTTTCGTTCTCGTGGACGCGCGAGTCGCGACCTTCGGCTTTGTGGACATGGTGGTAGAGTGCAGAGAGGCGGAGGCCGGAAACGGAAGGCGCGACGCGTCAAACAACGGTCACGTTACCTTGTTTGCTTCTGACCACAACAGCCATCTCTAGTCCATCTCTGTGCCGGGCAATCCTGGCGCCCTTCTTGGTTTATATCCTCCGCCATGGTCAAGGAACACCCTAGTCGTCGCAAATCTATCGCCGGCACAAATCAGAATAGACCCTCGGGCGTCCCCAGGGACAAACGGCGCGCCCATAGCATCGTTCCTGGGGACGTCCTCAGTCCTCGTGCAAAGGCACGGAGACTCGCGGTGTGTAGTTATCTTTTACATCTCTTGCCCGTCTCATATCGAGGAAATTACAGGCCCCGCGCAAGAGTATCCTCAAGGCAACAATCAACATAATAAACACCGATGAACCAAGTTCGCAGGACGCGCAGGCCGCCCCGCAACCCCAATTCCAATTTCCACCCCCAGGAGGCTCCTCTCAGGACACCAATGCCACTCAGTCCATTGAACTCACTACCGACTTTCAGACCCAAATCCACGACAACCCGTCCCGAAAGTCGTTCGGCCGTCGCGTCAGTTTCGCGAGCAACGCCCATGTGCGCCTCATCGACAGGGTCAACAAAGACGACAATACGAACAGCACCGCTTCTCCCCAATCTTCCCCCGTCGCGTCGTCGGACCCTATCGACGACGACGCCCCACGCCCCGCCGTTCTCAGCGACGAGAACGCATATCCGGGAGCTGCGAGAAACCGTCGCCGCAGTTCTGTGCGTCAGTCCATTGGAATGGGGAGCGACGACATGGACTTGACGACCATTGGGTCCGACGCGTTCCTCTTCGCCCAGGCGGGTGGTTCTGCTCTCGCCGATGAAGAAATGGATTTCGAGGATGATTCGGACGTGGACATGGACATGACCGAGGCCTTCGACGGGGAATTCGTCAGAAAGCGCCCCGTCTCGCTCGGCGGGGCGCGCAAACCGCTGGCCCAAATTTCCGTCGCTACTCCTAGCGCCGCGAATGACGCAGATCAGTCGCAGTCATTCACAGACCAATCCCAATCCTATACTTCCGACCCGTCCCAGGAACCGCCCACAGAATTTACCATTCCCTTGAACCGCTCTCTTCGTCCCCCCGCTCACGAGGACGAGACATGGATGGCTTTGCGGCGAATGACACATTCGGGGGACATACCGTATGAAGAGCCATCCGCATCGTCTGACGACGAGTACGTGCCTGTGGCGCAAACAGGCGCACCTGCACCATCTCAAGTCAACGGTGACATCCAGCAGGACGAGACCTTCTCCAGTGTGGATGAAAGTTTCAGCGACGCCGATAACGGTGACCGGACCATGAACCTCAGCAAAGTATTGGGTCGCGTCAGTCTCGCGGGAGGAGGTCCACGGATGAGCGTCGGACAACCTGATTCAACTATGGACGAATCTGAAATTTACGGCTCAATTATTCCGCCCCCTGCGCAGTCGACTCCAGTGCAGCAATCTCGAGCGAAACCATCGCTGCCCGAGCCACCCCGCCCATCCATCTTCCGTCCCCCCTCACCCAAAAAGACATTACCTTCAGCACCCGCTTCCCCTTCGAAAGCGACCCCCAAGCCACCATTCTCCACCGGGCCCTTCGTCCGTCCTCCACCCAAGGCTGCTCCCACTTCTCCCGGTAAACGGCCTACCACCAGTGCTGATGGGCTGGCCGCTGCAAAACGATTATCTGTGGCCGGTAGAGTTGTCGCTGCCCCCTCACCTAACAAGCGGCCTCGAGAACAGGATAACGATCCCGAACATAAACCCAGTCCTGCCAAACGCTTAGCGATGGCAGGCAAGTGGACCGCAGCATCGACCACCCCCGCCGCCGTGGAGACGCGCCCATCGACGCCCCCCTCGGACCTCCCGAAGGCCAAACCGCTGGACCCGAGTAAACGGGCGCCTTTCCTCGCGGCTTCCACCAGTTCCGCTGCCCCGCGCGCCCCATCGACATTACGGCGACCATCGGGGTATTTCGCACGGCGAAAAAGTATGGGCGCGGGACTGGGGACGAACACGCACATGATGGACGCGGAGAGCGCTCCCGCCACGCTTCCCGCCCCGAATTCGCCAAAGAAGAAGGCTGGCCTAGGGCTCGGGCGAGTGAGCATGGGCTCGGCGCCGTCAGACGCCTGGACACGGTTTGACAAGAACGCCGCCGTGCTCGACAAAGGGAAGGGGAAAGAGAAGGCGTCGGCAGAGAGCGAGGCCTGCGCGCGAGAGGCCGAGCGACAAGCGGCTGCGTCTCCAACCCCCTCAAGAGGCTCTCCCGCACCTGCTTCTCCTCGCCCCGCATCACCCCGACCAAAGTCGACCGAGACCGCTCCGCCGTCTCCGGTCGTAGATCTTTCAGCGTTGCTTCAGTCGACGCCTGAATTCGGCTCGGATGCGGTCCCCATTGAGGTTGACCCGACTGAGCAGTGGCGGGATGGCGTCCAAGAGGCAGACTTTCCGGATGAGGAGGAAGCGGTACGTTTTTCATCCGCCAAAATCGGTTATAGCTAACTTATGTCTGTCATTCCAGCGTCCGATATCCATCGAACAATTCTTCGACATAACGGGCATCAAGTTCATGGACGAGCTTGACGCGCCGCGGCGGTCTATTCACCAGCCCTCACGGCAAGCGCGACCACCCGCCAAGATTCCGCTCGCCGAGTACGCTGTGGCGATGTCGATCAACGTGCCGGAGCTGGTGTTGTATTCTGCGGTCTCGAATGATCTGCAAGGATGGATGGACCAGAGCAAGGCCGTGTTTGCGCAAGCGGAGGAGGAGGCGACGAAGATGACTCCCGAGTTGTTCACGGAGTACATTCGCGCAGACGAGGAGGGACAAACCGAGCTGCTCGTAGGTTTTTTTTTCCGCTCGCTATTCAAAGTCGAAACTAATTTCTATTTCTAAGCATCAATTGAATTTAATCCGCACGAATGCGCGAGGGCTAGCGAAGTCGGACTGGTACGACTGGAAGCTGCGTTGGATCGAGGGCTTGCGGGAGACGGCCGATAAAGGTCTTGAAGCGCTCAACCAGGTTTGTCTTGTTTTTCTCGCCATTCGCATTTCCCTGATTGATTTCCTGTAGGATGCCCGCACCATTGAACAGCTTCGGGCGATGCCCGACCAGATTTTGCCTGCCTTGGAACGAGAGTACGAGGAGGTCATGCGGGAGCTGGAGCAGCAGCAGGCCGAGGTCGCAGAGATCGAAAATAGCGACCAAGACTACCTGAACGAGCTCAAGGCGTCGATTGCCGAGCAAGAGTACGCCTTTGATCTGAGATTTGATGGCGCATCATTAATCCTTAAACAGCGTCGAGGTTGAAGCCCTTCAAGCGGAGGTAGCTGAAAGCAACGCCCAGCTGCAATGGCTTCAGGAACGATTAGAGGAACTGGAATTGGAGAAGCGACAGGCGCGGTCAGCGATTGGGGACGCCAATAGGATATTGCACATCCAAAAGAACAGCACGCACGCTGAGCTCTTCAGACTCAAAGGTAATGATTCTCTTCCTAGTCTTCTCATTATTTTTTGTTAACAGTTAATCCTCAGAGGAGCTCACGAGTCTGCAAGATCTGCACATGTTCCGTGCAACCACGGTCCTGCCTGAGCTATTCGAATATGAATATGCCTCCCAGTTCCGGGTGACCATCCCATGTCGTAACTTCAAGCCGATCCCCGGGAACGTGGAAATTTCGCGACTCCAGCCGTCACGGAGCCTTCCGGACGACTTTCCGGTCCTCAGCAGGTATTTCCTCGGCCATGCGGCGCAGCAAATTCCGAACGGCAAAGGAACCACGGTACGCCAGGTCGGTATTTTATTATTCTCCATCTTCGTGAAGCATCGAACCTGAACGAATGTTTACAGATTGTGGAATCCTTGGCGGATTACTGGTCCGCTTGCAGTCAAGTCCGGGCGCAGCTGTTCCAGCTCACGATCAAGTACCCGGTCGAGATCGAAGTACTACCTTCCGGGCAAGGGTTCCAGGCCAAGACGAGTGTGCTGTTCCCCGCCGCCAAAGCAAAGGCATACGTGTATTTCGTCTTCTCGCCCGACGCGTTCTCCCGGTGGCCTATCACCATCGGCTTGCTGCGACACGACGTTCAGGTTGTTTACGGCTCGATCCAGT
Source organism: Mycena alexandri (assembly GCA_029233265.1). Classification (NCBI taxonomy): domain Eukaryota; kingdom Fungi; phylum Basidiomycota; class Agaricomycetes; order Agaricales; family Mycenaceae; genus Mycena; species Mycena alexandri. Next base: position 811,240 of record JARJCM010000012.1, on the reverse strand, counting down.
ATGTTTTACGATTCCAATGCTGCGCGCAGAACTCCGACTGACTCATTTCATCAGACAATCTACAATTTCTAGTGTGCTATCTGAACGGCTAGATCAGGCTGGTCCGACAGATAACTACGGGTGCCTGCTCGATGCTTGCATTGGCGCACAAGAACTCTATTGATTTGTTTTATTGTTTTGGACGACTTTTTTTTATTTCTTGCTTCACCGACTTCCCTGCTTATTCTGCATCATTTCGGCCATGTATTACCACGTACTGTACATGGATGTATAGAAGGTGCGGTGACCCCTCCGGTGGCCTGCGGTTACGTGTGACCGTGATGTCACTTCGCGCCCGCGGTGACTCCGCCCGTACCCGCCCATTGTCTTTCCTCTTTAGGTAATTGCTGCTCCCGATCGAACACTACGAAGAAATCCTCGTTCCGTCGATCGATCGACGATGAAATCGATGAAATCATCGATCGACGGAACGAGGATTTCTTCATTCTTGGCCTGTCTTGTCGGCCGAGGAAATCATTGACCCGCCACTGCCCGCCCACTGCCCCGAAGTCTCGTTTCCAAATATTACATGTCTCCTGAGTTGTCCTGCTGATATAAATATGAGAATTATGCCACACTATCTGAATTACCTTGCACCCTGCACTATGGAAAGAAGATTCACTGAGGCTGATTTGTGAGTACCTGATGTTCGAAAATATTGCCCGAATTCACCCCAGTTTTGGTCTCTATAGGAATGACTTGTCTCGAAATCAACTAGTGGAACTCGTAGAAGCTCAGCTTCACTTGTGGCCGACTGCTTCAAAGGGTAAATTCAGGCGGGGCAAAACGAACATGAAGGCTATGACGGATGCGCTTCTCACCTGTCAATTCACCACTCGCCAACCCTTGCCTTCGGCATCTAGTGGTCATGTCTCGTCTCTAGCCGCTAAAAATTCAGTAGTCTGTCAATCCGGTGGCAAGTCAAGTCGTGTCGCAATTTCTTTGAGCTGATTAACAATTATCTTTCAGCGAACGCGCCCATCGCAGTTATGCCGAATGCGCCCATCGCTTCCATTCCTCCTATCATTATGCCGAACGTGCACATTCCTCCTGCGATTATTAACGACGTTGAAGCATCCCATGTTGACGGTGAATTGTGATAACATTTTTGTTTATGATTTTGCCCTGATTATGAACCACCTTCAGAAGAACCATCCCGGAAAAATGTTGTGCTAGAGGCCATGGATCAGGAAGGTTAGTTCATGTTCTACTGGATGTACATCCTAGTAACCGTCTTCAATCTTCCAATTTCAGCCCTCTCTCGCGAGAGTTGTTCCATTGTTCTACTTATTGAGGACACTCGCCATTTATTCAACGACAAAATTTCCCAGCGCATTGAGGTACCAGTCATTGATTCTTCCGGCGGCATGACACATGTCGGTGCTAAGGATGTGATCACCGCGTTGCAGGCCTCTATTTCTGCATTCGAAGGTTTGTCATTCATTCAACTTCGCGCATTGACCATTAGTCTAATCCAACTTCCTTGAGGCCCTGCAAGACTTGGTATTCCAGATGTGGAAAACCCAGAATTCACAAAGTTCTTTGGTACCCTGGAAGGAATTGAGTACATTGGGCTGGACGAACATGAGTCCGAGCTTCTTGTTGTGCCTCGCAATGGGAGACTCGAGATCACTGTCGCTCGTATTGGAGTATGACATTTATCCAATGCTTATTCTTCAACTCACTGATGTTTCCCAGGGCGCAAGAACTTCCGTCAAGGAAGAGAAGCCCAACGCTCTTCCCTTTCTGGACCCTTTTACCCAATTCGAAGAATTCGCCAAGACGGAGCAGGTCCGGCTTGCAGCTTCGCCCGCCTCAACAAGGGTGAAAAAGAAATCACCCAAACCACTCACGTCTGAAGAACGGGACTGGCTCACGGCCAAGGTTCAAGCTATGGAAGGGTTCGAAACTTTCCAGAAACAACACGGTCAACGCCTGAATAATCTCAACCGTGTCCTTTACTGGAAATTTGCCGCCAACTTTACACAGAAATACTATAAAACGGAGTGGCCCATACTAAGCATCGAGCACGAACACTCAGTGCGCTCAATTCTTTACTTTCTTCAGCTCAAACTGACCTTCTTTGAAATAGAATGGAACAGTAATCAGAAAGCACGCCCTCGAAACTATTCTCGACATGAAAACAACGGGGCTCAATCAGGCTATCAACATGTCCCGCATTCTGGCGAAATGTTATCATGGCGCGTCTAAATCTCCTGAGGTGGTAAATTTTGTGGAAGATACAACCTCTGTGTCATTAGGTTCGGAGCCCCTGGTGAATTTCCTTCTGGAGTGGGAGAAGGATCATCCTGGTTTTGGGCGTGAACTAGACTAGCACAATTTTTCGAATCCAGGTCTGACTACTCTTTGTACTGTTGTTTAATCACACTGCGTAAGATTATCTGCATTTAATTACTTGAATTAAATCTCAATTTCCCTCCATACCCATAGTCCGAGCTTAGAATGAACCTTGACTCCGAGTTATATTCGATTTTTACCATGAAACACTGAGAATACATATGTTTGGCACAATGGGAGGGTCAATCTGGTCTCTTTATAAGAACGGACCTTGAAAATGAGCTGTTTTGAGTGGTCTTTAGTCGCGCAGCGCGGTCACATGACCGCGTTACCGCTTGAACACAGACATTTTTGGCCAGGTAAGAATGAAAACTCAATTTACATGCTCACATGGCATTATTACAGAGTTCCGAATGGTCGCTTGAAAGAAGATACCATGCTCTAACACTGAGCTTCTGCAGGTTCTTTTCACAATATTGTGAGTGTTCGGATTTTCTATGGCTGAAATTTGGGGGAATAGCTCCCCAAAGCATCTCAGGGGGCACATAGATGACTGATTAACCTGAAAGTATTCGGAAGAGGTGATCTGGCCACCGGTGCTCGAGGAATCCGAGTTACGAACATGCCCGACACGATCACGTTGCAGTTTGATCTCGCGTCGACGCGTACATTTTGAAGGATTTATCGTGGAAGATAAGTATGAATGAAGTCCAGTTGCCTTATTCACAATTGTAGTTATCGAAAGAGCACTTCTCAACAGCATTTTTCACTGACTGGCCCGCCGCAAACAACTTTCCAATTTTTAACTCAATCCAAAGAAAGATAGGTGTATTGTTGAACTAGCCTACAAAAATCTGTACACAAGCTATCCTGTGTATGAATTTGACTCGAAGAAAAGTTCGTCTGCTCCTGTCCTGCTGCCGGGCGTCGGTTTCTTCTGCAAATACTCAAAGAAATCACGGGGATTGGCAAAACGGAGCTTGCCATTGACATCTCTTCCCAACTCGCAATGGTCCCGAATAAAACGGAGCGCGAGATCGGTCGTCCAGTTCCGCTTTTGTGAAAGTTGGACGATTAGATCCACTACCTTCTTGCGGCGACTTCGCGGCGTCTTCACGGCTCCTTTATTTCGACACCACGCTGGTCCCCATTCCTCCTCAAGCTCCCGAGTGGAAAGGTGCCCATCGAGACCTGTCACCCACTCCGTCCAGACGTCGGTTATTTTGTTCACCGTCTGGTACTGGTAGTATGGCAGCCAGGTGTTCGCTCTGGGCCCCTTTGTGACCCACTCCCATTGGTGACGACGGAGCCGAGCATCGCCGTATTTGTTGACCAGCTTTTGCCAGTCTTCCTGTTTCAGCTGCTCTTGGTGCCGGATCTCGGCCGAGCTGAGAGTACTCGAAGTAGTACTCGAAGGCGTAGATGCTATGCTGCGGGGTGGTGGTGGGACAGGCTGGACAGGCGCTGTGGGCGGCGCGACCGGCCTAGCAGATAGGACAGGTGCAGGTGCTGGGGGCAGTGTGAGGGACGGTGTATGCGTGCTGGGTGGGAAGAAGGAAGCAGAAGGAGTAGCCGATGGTGTGACCGAGTCTCCGTGAATATGTTCAAGCGCTGCCAATTGGGAGGCCGAAAATTGGGGAGCGTTCGATGTCGCGGGGGGGAACATGTCATCTGGGAGGTCGCCGAAGTCCGGGAAGTCGCCAAGGAATTGAAAGAGCGACGGTGCGAGCGATGGTTCGGCTGGTTCGGGTGGCGCGACAGGTATTGGAATATCACCGATGAGATTTGGATAGATAATCTCACGTGGAATGGAGGGCGGCAGAGCGTGCGGCGGGGTGTCGACTAAATACATTGAAGCTGTCAGACGTGGCCATAAATAATGTAACCCAGAAAATTACCTGTATACTGGACTTTGCGTCGTTTTCGAGAACCACCGGCAGCCATCTCCTCGATGAGACCTCGAAGGTGCGAAATTTGGTCCTTCATATCGTCCTGGTAAGCCTGGCTAGACTCGCGTTCGCGTGCTTGGTCCATCGCAAGGCGGGACATTGAAGCAGTGAAGGTATTCGCGATGTGCTTGGGCAAATTCTCAAGAGCCAACGCGACATCCTTCTCTGCTTTCGCGATGATCCCGGAGGATTTTGACGCAAACTCCCGGAAGCTGGTAGAATTAAATGGCGGGAATTGGAAGATGGCAGCAGAAGGGTGTCGGGTATACAAGACGGCAGCATCCTGGACAATGACGGTTCGCAGCCAGATCAAGAGTGCGAGAAAGTGGCGCAGCGCGATGTCGCGGGCGAGGGGGTTGTTGGATTCTCTTGCGGTCAGCTCCTCGAGCTCTCGTTCGACCCATGGGAATATGAAGGCGGTAGTATCGGTCGGAGGTTCTGCAGAGTTGCCCGAATTAGACTCCACCGAGACAATAAAGATTGAGTACCCACCGAGCGAATCTCTGGCGAGGAAATGTGTTTCCGGATGCTCGGAGTCGAACATTGCGGCCGCCAGCAGACCACGGACAGGTAGCGCGCGATCATAGCATGCGCGGTAAGAACCCGCATCGCTCCAGACGCCAAGGGCTTTTACCTCCTCGGAGCTCGCACCATTTTCGCGAGCAGTCTTGGCCGTGTATCCGCGCCCCGCATGAGTAACCTTCGTGATCATTACATTGTTCTTCGCGTACAGGCCCTTGACGCGGTCTCGATGAGCTGAACAGGATTAGAAGTCGTCCAAACCCTGGGTATTAAATGCTTACTTGCGTACTGCATTTCCCTCTTGCAGTCCTTCGACGTCGAGAACGTATACAGCTCGTACCATTCGCGTCGGCCATACTCCCCGTAGTCCGGATGGTCAAAATCGACCGAAAAGTCGGGTACCGGGGATTGAATGACGTGGAAATGCGCGAAAAACAAAAAACCAATGGCTCCGATGGGGCAGAGCTCGACGCACAGATGCCGCAATGCACCATGCTCGTCCACGCGGCCTGTTGTGTTCACCTTGGAGCTATCTGCAATTAACGTGAGTGCCTAAGTATAATAACGGTGGTAAGGAGGTGCACATTATAATAAGGATAAATGAGTACTTACGCGAACCTTCTCACCGCGTCCCTTGGCGTTCATTGGGACGTCACAACAGAACATGTCTGACCAGAGCAGACTGCGAGAGCTGTCGCCGCGGAATGCCGTTGATGAGGACGTTAACAACATCGCTCGGTCGCGCATTGTACGCCAGATAACAGTGGGTCCCTTGGATTCCAGTCCCGAGGTCGCCAAACTGCTTAATTGTGTGTCGGTATAAGTATCTGAATTCTATTGAATAAACGGCGGCAAGATAGGGAAAAAATGTGCGGACCAGCTCGCGTTCCAACGGCCTTGAGAGCGTGAGCCTTCTTGATACGCTCAGGCTCGTTTGCCTTGAACGACGCCTCCATCGAACGGATCCGGGAGTCGGACCGCAGATTAACCTGGGCCTCCGGAATGTGGCGATATTCGTGAGCGTAGTTGCTCCGGTACTGCTCCAGTGCAGAAACAACCTGTTTAGCATGTTCATGGCCACAGGTAGAGGTTGATTGCGAGCCGTCGGCGCGCTTCCTTTTCTACGGAACAAACATTCAAACCAGCAGAAGTGGCAAGCAAGAAATATGTACCTGGGGCCGAGTCATTTCATAATTTAGGAAAAGCGTCACTTTTGCCACCGTAATTGGTTGGGATGGAATCGCGGCATAGGTGGAATCTTCGCCAGCAAGGCGCGCCTGCTCAGCGTTAAACCAAGTATTGTATGCATTATAGTGCCGGGCGTAAGTTTCTCCAGTGGCCTTGCGTTCTTGATTTTGTGCAAGCAGGTTCTGGCGGAGTAACTGTGTTTGCGCCTCCAGTGCGTCGAGTGATTTCTTGAGCGCGATGTCGTCAGAGGATGGTTTGGCAAGCCCTGAATTTTCTGACTGCACAGTGGGAGGAGATAATTGGCGGTCTACAACCTCATCCATGGTGTTGAAGCGATACGGAGGGTCAGGAATGGGAGGGATGTGACGGTTTGCCACCAAACTTGAAGTTGAGTGGAATCGTCGGCTTTTGGCAACAAGCGGCGAGGGCGGGCCATTATAGCTGATTATTTGAAGGCCCTTTGTTCGTGAGGCCATCTGCAAATGAATAAGGAAATCGGTACTCGTCATGAGGCGTTGTAAAGGTCGTGCAATACCTCAAATGTCGGACAATGCTTCAATGTGCTTTGGTTAATTTTGTGCCTGGGTAACCACAAACACAGAGCCCCAGATAGAGTTTTCGAGATTATAGCACTCGTTTAGAGGCTCCGTAGATTGCGCGATCCGTAGAAGTATTTAAAAAAATGCTAATGTAGCCAGAGATTATGTTTTTTCCCGCGTTAGCGTGTCATACAACCCGGGGTTTAAGACCAAGAGAGCGTTGAGAGCACTCGGTAGTTGGTGCCGGTGAAAGCCGCGATGAACGCGACGTTCAGCGCGTGTCTTAGCCCCCAGGAGGCGGGAGGCGCAGTGGAAGCGAGAAGAAAGGGGCGTGTTACTGGATCTGGAAGTGGCTGCGCAATATCGATCCGATTAACCGGGGTCACTCGATACATTCGGTATTAACGCTGGTGACCTCTGAGCGGGTTACCAGCGGTCACTGGCGGGGTTACCGCGGTTACTGGTAACCCGACGTATACTCTATGTATCGGGAACCTAGCTATTGTTCTGGCGCCAAAACGAAATTGGTACTACGTCACGGAGGGCGCCAATCAAAGATTATAGGCGCCGTTCCCGGATTTGGACGTCCTTCCGCCATAGGCTCGAAAAGGCAGGAACGCGAAGTCGCATTCGAAACGAGGCCCATTTCTGGGAGCCATGGTCAGTCGTCGAGTTCGATTCGTTCGAAGGGTACTGAGGATAATGATAGCTGGTTGTCAGTCGGAGCAAAAGGCCCGACTAACACGCGGAGCGGACTGATGCTCCAAAGAAGTTCCCGGACTTTGCCCGGACTATGTTGTTAAAGTCGCTAAAATGAGTAAGGATGGTCAGAATTCGAATTTCGGGCGATGGGAAAGAAGGTGGGATGAGACTGACTGGAGGTGCAACTAAACCCGACGAGACCGAGGAGAGTACTACAGCATGAAGCAGGAACAGTGGCCGTCGTTGGGCTGAGGAAATTTAGGCAACGGAATTTGATGTAGTCTGGAAGACGTAGACACACCAGGTTTTTGAACCGAATGTTATTATGGGGACGACGCAAGCAAGACCGATGGTGACACCGACGTTCGTGCTCGTTGAACTGAGGCCGAGGGGTGCGAGGACTCCGCCGGCGGCTGGGCTGTTCGAGGCTTCGAGGCTGGCGCAGCAGACTGTGGTCTTGGTCGAGCAGCTTATAGGCGTCGAGGAGGCGGTAGCTCTCTTCGCGGCTGATAAAGAGTTAATATAGTTGTTGCGTTGAACAAGAGAATCAGTACGTACTGGAGGCGCGACGACGCGTCGGAGGGAGGGGGCCGAGTCCGCGTGCCATACGCTGGGCATTTGGGCCGGCTGGTAAAAGGTGAGTGAGAAGACAAAGATTGTGAAAGAAAAAAAACCAACCGGATGCAAGTCGGATCTCGAGCTCTGAACGCGCGATGCTGCGGGCCACGACAGGGGCGGTGGCAGTGACGGAATATATCACAATCTTGGAAATGGTGGAAAACTTCATTTTTGCTTTGGAGGTTTTCGGTGAAACTTGACGTGGGTGTTTTTAGAGAGAAAGCACAACATATAGGCTTGCTCTTATAGTACTCTCCAGGCCTAGTGCGGTCTGGACCGGCAAAGGAGAAGACGGAAGACGGAGGTTTAGGTTTGCGATTCTGAGACTCGTTCGCGTTCGGGGAGCTCGGCCGACACGGTAGGCCTTGAGTTGGATTTCCAGCGGGTACAGCGACCTACATTTTTGTCAGAGTACACCCACTCCGTGGATAGGGATAGTGCGTCGGAAAGTCATATTGCGCGCGTTTGCGCCGTTCTGAATCCCGAGTGTCAAGTTAATGAATTCAATGTTGCCAAATGCGCATAAATGGTCGTCCGCAGTCCTGGAATAAATAATCATTGCGCTCAATCTAGAGATCATGAGCTAGAAGTTCCCTCTGTGTCGGGAAAATGCCAGAACAGCCATCCAAATCTTATGTTTGGAATACTTGATATTTCTTTGATGTCCATAGCCTTGAATTTGCTGCCATTCGCTGCAGCTGCGGTTAAAATTTACTTCCTTCCTTCCTTAGCCAGTCTTGTGAAAACGAGTATGACGGTTCGGAAGACAGAGTTTCCGTCACCATCATTTTTGCACTGCTGCGGACGCGCGGATTTACTCCAAAATCACGGCTGTTCTCGCACCATACTCACGTCGGCCGCGCGCCACCGTAATGTGGTGCTTGCACATGGCTAGGGCTGATGATGTGGACAGGGGGCCCATATAAAAGGCAGAAGAATGATTCAAAATGCAGATTCCCCTTCACACTATCACCATGAAGTTCTCCACCGCTCTTGCCTGTGCCTTGACCGTTATTCCCTACACCTTGGCCGCGACAGAGTCCTTCCCCACCATCGTCCCGACGCTTGGACCTCCAGGCCGGTCAGTCGTTTAGTTGCCAGCTCATGTTTGCAAAATTCTGATCGTCCACAGCAGATCCATCTCCTTCCCGCTTTCCATCATCTCCACGCTCCCGTCCATCCCGCTGCCCTCTATCCCTTTGAGCTCAGGCAGCCTCTCCGCTGTCTCAACGGGCTCAGTGGCCCCGTCGGCACCTCTGTCGACGCCAACAGCACCCAGCAGCGGCAGTTCCACGGCATCTGTCCCCGCTGTTTCTGGCAGTTCAATCAGTGGTAGCCCCGCACCTTCAAATTCGGCCTCTGCTAGCGCTCCCAACGGCGCGCGCGCGACCGGCGTAGCAGGAATGGGGGTAGCGCTCGGCGCTGGGCTCGTGGCAGCAGCACTCCTCTGAATTGTGCTCTAATACCCAAGGACATTGCATTACTTTACGAGTGATGGACGTTGAATAACGATTCGCTATTAGACAGTCTTCAACGAGTAGTACTTGGTTGTATTGATCTCGCGAATGAAAAGACTTGTCGAGTGCAGATATCCAATGAATAATGTACAAATAGGAATACAGATGGTATACAGAGTTCGAAGGTATGGCGAAAGAAAAAAAAGACAGACTGTGGGATGAAACCTATTTTTGAGTGAGCGGCGTATTAAAAGAAGATATCGAACTACATAGACTCACTCAGAAATTATTAGGCGACGCATTTATGAAAATATTATTCGTCGCTGCAGCTCGTCCAAGTCGGCGAGAAGGGCCGACAGAACCTCCCGGTCGCCCTTGAGAGCATCCAATTCACTCTCCGCGAAGTCGCGCACAAACGCCCACTGCGTCCCAGCAACACGTGCGGACCACACGGCAGACGTTTTTGCGTTCTGCGCTCTCAACGCAGCCTCAGCCTCCGCCTGCGCGTCCTCGCGAGTCCGCTCAGCCGCATCCCCGATAGCCCGATCATGAAGGGCGGCAGCGTGTCGGAGCTGGTCCTCCAAAGACGCGATATGCGCGCTCCGATCCTCCTCCGTCTGCGCTCTCGTCTCCAAACTCCCCCGCAGCTCATTCTCTAACCGCCCAACCTGCTGCTCCAGCTCCTCCGCGTCCCGTAACCGTGCCTGCTTCAAGTTATGTATCTCCTCTTCCATGGACTGCAGCTGATGCAGGCGGTCCTTCGCGATACTTTCAGCGGATACGAGCTGCAGACGTAACAGCGTGACAATAGCAGCGTCCACAGCAGGCACGTCCGAGTCCCGCATGCTGTACCTGGATGTATTCGCATGGACCGCCGGCGACGGCGTCACATCCGGCAGCAGCACCTGTGATATGGAACCAAATTCTCCAGGGGAATTCAAGGCACTGAGGGCGGGGCTCTCGGGGATCTCCAGGTGGCCATTGGGGGAGATGGCGCCCGGGCGGAAGGGCGCCGGCATCTCAGAAAGCATGCTCGCAATCTCGTCTTCCCCCAACGTCCGCGAAGACTCGGTAGCGAGCTGCTCCCATGACAAGATGGAGCCTCGGCCCGCGGTCGCGCCTTGACCGGCCAGTTGAGGTCTGCGCGACGGAGAGCTGTCCGGATCGGGCGGTAGAGGGGATAGATATGAGAGGTTGGCACGGGTGGGGAGCTGGGACCGGGTCGGTGTTTGGGGAGGAGCTCCGCGAGCAGGACGTTGGCGAGTGGAAACGGTGCGTGGCATCGCCGGCGTCGGGGCTCCAAGCGCAGCTACAGGTGCGAGCAACAGCTCAACATGCTCAGTCTCGCTGTCTTCGCTATTCCCTTCGGAGATGTGCGACATGTTGCCGACATCGTTCCCCTCCGAGGGCGCGGCAAGATGCGAGCCCTTTCTGGAATGCCTAGCAAGCGGGGACTCGGAGTTGCCCCGTAGTGGCGAGTCACGCAGAGGGCTAGCCTGGTTACTGTGGCCTTTGCGTACGCCCCCTGCAGTCTTCGCATTGGCCGATTTAGGAGTGCGTGGCGTGAAAGAACTGGAAGAAGATGTGGAAGACGACGGTCTTGGTGGAACAGTAGGATTGGAGGAGGCCGCTGTTTTCACTGTTTTAGTTGGTCGCGCGGGAGAAGTTTTCGTCTTATTAGACGATGACGGTGCAGGTTTAGCCTTCCCAGGAATTGCCGGCGGGCTGGCTGCGTTGATAACGCTCGTCAGATTGACTTTGAACGCAGCCCGTTGAGGAAGAGGACTAATGGGTCGCAGGCTCTTCTCCGCAGCAGATTCCTGCTTTGCCTGTGGTGCAACTTCCTCCTCCTTCTCGTCATCGTCGGATATGCTATGGCGCCGCCGAACGCCAGCGCGAGTAGGTCCGGGCGACGGAGGCTTTGCGGGCTCCCCCAGCATAGATTTTGGGCGGTATTTGGGAAGTGCAGACACCCCGGGGCGGGGTCTGAGCGTAGCGGCTCTGGTGAGAGTGGCACCCTGGGAAGTGGCTTCGGCAGGTTTTGCGGGCTGCTGCTCGTCGAGCGACAATTTGACTGCCACCGAAGCAGAAGCGCGCCGCCGGGTGATTGTCTTTGAGTCCGGGGTGACCGCGCGCCTCGACGCGATTGAGGAAGGTCTATTGCCGTCGCCCATAGACGCGCGAGGTGCTGCAGGCTTCGCGTTCACCGCACTAAGACGGCGAGAACCTGTGTCCTTCGCAACCTTCTTCGCAGCCTTATCCGAGTCCTGTTTCATTACTTCTACTAAAGCCTTCCCAGCTAGATTAAGAGAATGCCGTATGGAACTGCGGGTGGTGGGCTTAGACTGAACACTAGAGCTGGCTTCTGCGGGCATGGGCATTGCTGTAGAAATGGAAGGGGGGTGGGAGAAGATGGGGGGGGCAGGCGTAAGTGGTTTGCCGTCGTACACCAGCGAGGCTCAGTCGATGAACTCAGAGACGGTCGCCGGCAGAGGTAAGTTGAAAATCGCGTTTGGCCTTGTTGTCCAGCACCATTGTCGCCTTTGATTCCGCACATATCCCCTTTTAGATACTCGAGTAATTCTACCACATGAAACGGCCCACTCCCTCCCTAGGCATGTACAGAAATATCCACATAGTCGCCGCGTTAATGGCTGCATACCATGAACCTTCCATGATGAGTGACCAAGTAGGCATGTCCGCAACTTGCGATCTGAGCAGGATGTATGGAATGAGAAAGTACCGGGGCTCGAGAAGAGGTGTGGGCAGGAGAGTAGGCAGGACGAAGATCGGTAGTATAAGTGTCTGCAGGATGGTCTGCTTGGCTCCTATAAGGTTGATGTTATTTTAACGTCTAATAGCACACGATCGAGAGGTCTTTCACTTACCAACACGAAGGAACCATGCCCATGCGCAGGCAATGTAGATCGGGATTAGGAGGTAAGGAAGCGGGTAGCGCATGTACACTCGGTGCCATATATAAAACGTATAATGGCGGTTGTCGGAAAGCAAGAAGGGGTGGTGGATCCTAGGCGCGGGACGTCAAAAGACAGGAAACACATAGCAGACCATGACGAACGTGTAAAGGTTCACGGTAACCGCCATGACTGAACATGCCAATGCCGTGCTCAAGATACGTCTGAGAGTCGAAATTAGTCGGAAGTTCGATCAAACAACAATCCATGCCTACATTTTACTACCAAACATCCGCCGCTGCACTTCACGAGCAAGGCCGAATATGCCGCCCTCGCCACTGATGAGGGCAGGCCATCCAAACGCGGTGGAGAAGGCAAAGAAATAATATACTTGCGGGATATGAAGCGAGGGTATGTGATTTGATTTGTCACCTTGTAGTTTGGTGTCATGCTTGCATCCTGTTAAAGCTATGAAATTTCGCACCTAACACGATCCCACCATTCCAGACCACAAAAGCGCCGAAGAATGCAAGCACCAGCGCATAGGGAATAAAAGCCGGGAGGATGTCGCCCAAGATTTTTGGCGCGCTTAAGACAGACTGAACGACGTCATCTGACAGAATATTGAGAAATGAAGAGGTTACAACGAAGAAGCGATATGCACCAAACGTTGCAGTGAGAGCCGGAGGGTCGTGCAGCTGATTCAAGGGCTTGGTGGCGCCAACTGGCGCACGTCTAAACCGCAGGTACATGAGTTGGCTCAATGCATACGCATAGAGGACCCAGACCACGTTCGTTTGACGGAAAGTGCAGCTTATCAACCCTAGCTACCGTTCCTGACCCTCTTGAGCTCCCGTTACTTCGAGCCGAAGTGCACAAAATCATACCAAAGCAGCGAACCAGTGCTGATTTTGCATCGCGGCGACCACAGTTCCAGTCACAAAGAGGAGACTCGGAACTTCGGTGTAGTACAGGAAACCAAAGAACCAGGCGATTGGGAACGCAGAGAGAACAAGAGCATCGACCGTTGGCGACAGTAACCGAGCAGGTATTCTCTCCCGTTGGTGAAAACACATTAAGCGCGTGAGGACCAGAGGGAGGGTAAGATATGGAAGCATTGTAGTGAGCCGTAGCATGGGAACATTGCATTTCAGCATGAACGCTTTCTTCAGAGCCAAACTCAAGATATATCTGGATCCGAATGGACGATTAGCATGCGCCCGGCATCGAGGAACCAGTGCTTACAGGCCTGGAGGTGTCGTGATTTTGGGGTCCCAAATCTCAAATTCTCCACGGCAGTAGGCTTGGGCTTGGGGTATATGGAAGGGTTCATCCTGTTCGTTGCCAGCAAGTCAATTTCGGTCTCTTCAGGACAATAAAATAGTACCATGTATGGCTCCGAGACCACGGAATTGAACTCCTTTAACAGGGCCACGGAAATGCCAACGAATACAGTGTACAAAGTTGCCGCCATCCTTAACAGATGAAGCGTGCAATGCGTTGGAAGACGCGGAGACCGGGAGAGTTTGATGGCCAACGATGACAAGGCCGAATTTGGTCATCACGCGAGAACGCGTCGAAATCCGGAAAAAAGTAGAAGCCCAATCTACACCAAGAATGAAATTATGTACGTGTATTACTTTACTGAAGGAGGTCTAAGTCAAGCCGTAAATTCCTTCTCCGTAGGACAGGACAGATCGCACGATCTTGAGTCAATTCTCGCCGTCGCTCCTTGGAACATTGCATCAGCTTTGGGATAGAAATGAATGGGGGCAACTCACTCCTCCCATTGCCCATGAGCGAAGAAAACAGGACCTGTAGCAATATCTTTCCGAACATCTAATTTAGCGACTTCGGAGCCCAAATCTCTCCTATATTCAGCAGTGAGCCGAGAGCCGTAAAGAGGTATATGCACGCGCATTACCTTTCCCATTGCTGGTACTCGAAAATTCGGACCTTGTCTCGCGGATATTGGCGCGCTTCGAGCTCCACAGTGTGAGCTAGACGTGCATCCCTAATATCGCAGCGGCTATCAGGACAGCCTGAGGGAATTCTGCGACAACTTTGGCCATACTTTTCTTCGGGGATTGCCTCGTTATCCTCCCACTGATCGTGCGCAAATATGAGGGTTGTAGAACGAGGAGAGGTATCTTCTAGGTCGGGGCTATGCCTGGTGAGTGATTGGTGAATGTGAAAACCGGACTGCCGACGTACTTCACCCATTGTAAGTGATTAAAAATAGTGGACTGAGGATCGCGAGTGCCGCGCACTCTAGAAGGGGCACTCCTGAATTGCATAGGATTGTGAATGATCCAGGAGGGAAAGAACACCAACGAAGACGGGTACCTTTCCCACTGCGCAGACGCGAATATCCGATTCCCTTTATTACTAGGAACAGCGCGGGCAACCGCATCGGCGCGGATTTCGTCCCTGAGTGCCCGGGTGTTCAGACGGTGGCGTTGTATCAGTACTAATGGACACTAACTGTCTGGCTGCTGGATCATCAGTGCCTGTTGGAAGCAAAGCGAGCGAGGAGGAAATGGCTTACGAATGCGGGAAGATTTTTGGAGGGCCGATTCAGGCGAGAGCTGGACGGGAAATGCGGTCGCGAGACCGAGGTAGAGGAAGACGATGAAATTGAGGGAGACGGCCAGCATTATTTTACTCTTCGCAGGAAATTTGCAAACAGACGGGTTCAGCCTTTATACGAATTCGAAAGGAGAGCAGTGAAAGGGTCTCGTATGACCTTATTCGCTGCAACGGGGCTGGTGAGGTCAGAGACGCGACTTACTTCTTCGCTTGAGATTTTGAGAAGCTAGGTGATCGGCCTGAGATGGCCAGATAAACGGGGACTCGGGAAGACAGTATAGCGCTGCCCGCGGAGACGTACAAGCCGATATTCTGGCGAACTGAATAGTATAATAGCATCGAGCTCCCGATTGCGAGTGCATTTCTCGGAACGCTCAAGTTTTCCACAACTTAAAATTTCCACGCGACGAGTTCAATGTGAATTTCTGGCGTGGAGATAAGAATGCAAGAAGAGAATGGGTGGTGCTCGGAGGAAGGCGAGATGTGGCAAATGACCGGAAGAGGCAAGAATTTTGGGCGTCACGTTTCTCCGACTGGACTTGGAGACGACACTTTCGATGGACTCGCCTGCCGTTGCGAATTGGACAGGGAATCCGCGAGATCTCATTCAAGAACGCGATTAGCCAAAACTAAAAACTTTCCTGGCCTTCCTCTTTCCGAAGTCGGTTCTCCATGGCTTCCGCATCTCTTCCAGATTTCTGCAGTAATTCTGTTCTATGCTACTCAAACCCCGATAAGAATGCGCCGAGCTTCCATTACTGCCTCGCAGCATGCTCGGTAGAATCGGACTTCTTCATCTCCCCGTGCTGTGAGTCCCGTGTACTTCGATGAACCCACTTGTAGGCTTTCGGCAGCCTTTCGACTTGGCTCTCGATGAGGTTCTCATACCGGCCCCTCAGCAGAGATGAAAGCACACCTTCCGCTTTTATTCCAGACTCTTCACATAAACAAGTCTACGTCCCGCTCCCTGTGGCTTGGCTTTTATTGGCGGGGTCGATCATTTCCGTTACGCTGAACCTTGTGACTCTCTACATCTGGATTCACTCGACTGGCCCTTTCAATCCGCTATTTCCTCAGGCGTTGTACTGTTAGCCAGAGCCTCTTGCCATGCTCATTATTCATTGACGCTTTTAAATCAGCACCGGCGCAGGATGTCCTCGAATACAAAACCGTCAAGTTTCACAGCGGATTTGGGCCCGATTTACCTATCTACGACCAGCCCCCATCGGATGAAGTAGACAAGGCTTGGGAAAGCTTGTACGAGTGTGAGTGCGGCATTCTCGACGTCGACGAATATTACAACTCTCTTTCTAGTCGCCTATTCTAAAATCCCCCGAAATCAAGCAATCCGCCTGGCTAACAAGACCTATCCGATTCTTGGGGACGAGCAGGAGTATGTACTCGCTTTAGATGTTTTCCACGAACTTCACTGCCTCGTAAGTAAATGTCTTGAGTTGCCCCGGCCGACGGTATACTAATTTGCCTCCAGGATGAGATACGGAAGGCCATGCATCCGGACTACTACCCTCACACCACGGAAGGCATAAACACGAACCACATGCGCCATTGCATATCGAGCTTGAGGCAATCGATAATGTGCACGGCCGATATATCTACCATCGTATGCCCCTTCGCCCAATAAAATGCAAACCGTGTCGATTATATCACATACAGGTCTGGCAATGGTCGGAACGCTCTCAGGCGGCGAAAGAACGTGCGGATGTCCTCCATACATGCAGGAATTTCGAGAAAATACAGGAATGGGGTAGAGATCATTTCGCTGGTGCGATGCAGGATATGACGATTTATATCCCTGACGATTTGAATGTTGTTTCTTGAGGACTTTTCCGTGTCTCGTATACTAGAGCTTTTAATTGCAGTCTTTCTTGCGTCTTTCCAAATGTTGCGGTCTGGATCTTGATTGGAACTGACGCGTGACGTCACTGCATTTCTCCGGTCTGCGAATTTTATGAATCTCCGCAAATACACTTCCTAGTAGCTTACGCCGCGACGCCGTCGGTTTCACTCCAAGAAAGGACATACACGGGAAACTCTTGCTGCTCGGTTTCCATTGCGTGCGAGCCCAAGCTAAGCATGGCGTCCGAGTCGTCGCTGAGCCCCTGGGCCTTTAAGCCCCCCGAGTGCGTAGCCTCAAGTGCAGCCTGGCCGCGGCGGTCCCTTGAATCTTCTCTCCATTGCTGGGACCAATCGCCGACTTGACCTGCCATCCTCATGGAGCCTCTTACTCTGAAACCCAGGCGTCGATAAATGCTGACCTACAAGTTCCTCGGTTTAGGCCCTGTTTCTGCGACCCGGCTAATCACCTACATTCAACTCGCTCGTTGCGGCAAGGGTGAGCTCCGAGTGATTCGCCTGAAATTCAGTCCGTCACTCGGATTCGCTGCCTCGACTAACCAAGCACTTGCCTGTTTCCGCACAGCGTCGATAAGCGCCCTCGCCACCCCTAGCCTTTGATGTTCCGGATCAACTGCGAGCAAATTCAAGTACCACGAGTCGAGCTTTCCCCGAGAGCCCAAAAGTATTTCTGTCAGATTCGCAAAATCTGGACGATACTATATTCGAAGGGTCACTCAAGTTGACTGCCGCGACTCAATTCGACTTACAACTGTCCTATGCCACTGCTGTGCTGCGTCCGACAGCTTGGATACGAAGGCTTGCAATTCTCGTTGTTGTTCCGCTCTAGAAAGACGTTTGAATTCTCCGACTGGGATTGACGGCAAGACTGGTGAACCGACGTGCTGAACGCTTCTACACCCGGGCCCCACCACAGTGCCATACCTCGGATCAAGGTGTCGGTTGCCTCGGTGGCGATGTATATGCTCGCGCCACCCAGTGCGCCAGCCCGAAGAGTAGCGCGGAAAAAATCACCCAGCAAAGAGACATCGCCGCCGACCAAGGCTCTGATGGAAGTATCGGCTTCACGCGCAAGGTCAAGTGGAGGAGGCCGTGAATTGAATGGGATTACCTTGATCGTAGGCCCGCAGACACAGGTCGACGAGCTGGTCGATTTGGGCGTCTAGGTTTTCAGCAGTGCGCAAAGAGATCACCGCGAAAGTCATGGTTGGTGTTGAACGAGGTCGTCTCCTTCCTTCTAATACCTCATGTGGCGCGAATTTTACCTTCAAATGCCAAATCGCGAAATGAAACGATCAGGCCCATCTTATCGAACGGCCGGCCCAACCGCTTCCTCGGCTTTTGCGCCTTGCTTGGTCTGGGCCGGGACACGCCGGCGTCCACTTAAAGTGCTCCGTATTCGCGTTCTCTTCGACACACCATGGACAACTTGCAGCTGCAGCTCGACACCCCCGCGCATCTCGCGTTCGAGCGCTCGTTCTACATCGGCTCGTATGTTACTGCCATCCTCTATGGTCCGTGCCTTTCCCGCCGCGCCGGCTTTGCTTGCCTCATGTCTGTCTTCTCCAGGGATGCAGCTCTTCATGTTCTTTTTATCGAACTACTTCCTCCTCTATTCTTCTACCGATGCTCGCAAGGAGTCTTTTTTCTACATCTTCTACAGCAGCGTGATGCTCATCCTGTGGACCATTGCATCGAGCTGCAACGCGGCCTTTGGCGAACAAATCTGGATCTCGCATCGCGATGTGCACGGGGGCCCTGCCCAATATTTACTTGACAATCTCTCCGCGTATGTCCCTCGTTAACGAAACGCTCGATTTCATGACCTTTTTCTAGGTATTATAACACACTCGGCACTGTGGCTGGTATTTGTATGAACTTTTTAGCCGACGGCCTTCTGGTGCAGTTCCTCGTTTTGCGCACCTCCCCATTTAAACATATTTCAGCTATACCGCGCATATGTGATTTGGGGATCGTCGTTCAAAATCATCGCCCTACCGGTTGTCATCTACTTTGGAGCGATGTGTAAGTCCTATCCCGCGAGGTCAACTAGTTTTAATTCCCCGCAGCGATGGCGATTCTCCTCATCTATGAAAGTGCTATTCCCGGAGCAAGCTTTTTCGCCGGCGACTCCGTTTCTTATGGCGTTCCTTACTTCTGGATGACGATAAGCTTGAATATTATAACGACCTCGCTCATCTGCGGCCGACTACTTGCTGTCCGAAACCGTGTGCGGTCCATTCTCGGCGAGCAGTACTGTCAGACCTACACAGGTGATTATCTACTTCCTACGCATTGTTGCTTTCAAGATTACTGATGTATGCCTTTAGGAGTAGTCGCCGTGTTGCTTGAGTCCGCACTCCCGTGAGTCGAACGAGATTAGCTACTCTCTTGCGGTGCTAATTAGAAGCAGATTTACTGTCCTTGGAATCGCCTACGTTATCTCTTACGCCCGAAACTCTCCTTATTCTTTCGCGTTCCTCCAAATCTGGGCCGATTTTTGCGTTCGTTGTGCCTTTTCTTCTCGGTTCCTGTTCCTGACCCACGTCACCTTCATCTAGGCCATTTCGCCACAGCTTATTATTCTAAGGGTCGCTATGGGAAAGGCCTGGTCCAAAGACACCGTCGCATCCGTTTCCGTCCTAGTCTTCGATCACCGTGCGGAGAAGGGGCAGATGCAGATGAACGACACCGGCATTGGACTTGACATCACGCTGCCTCACGCACACAGCCAAGGCACAGACCTCTCCACTGTCGACACCCCGTCGACCAAGGGTCGTGGAATCGCAGTATAATCGCTATTTATCTTTTGCCATCTCGCGGAATTTGGTCCGCCCACATTCCCTCAGTTTTTATAGAATATCTACCTTGCCGACTGTTGAATATTTTTGATGTTGTGTTCTACGACTTGAACCTGTATCGCGCTGATTATCGCGTTGATTTTTGCTGCTTCTATAATACATGTACTGTTCATCTACGACCGTTTTCACTCCTACATTCGTTTTGCGTTTTGCCATTGCTCCCCTCGGGTCCTCCTTATTCAAGCTTCAAACCGTCGAGAGCGGGAATGGGCCTTTCCGCCTGCGGGGTAATGCGCGCGCCATGGCGACGTTCCTTGCTGTCCGCGTAGTCCACGATCGCGCTGTGAGCTGGACGGGTGTCAATAGCGATTAATACAAGCGAGAGCGACGGCGTACCAGTGACGCGATTGTCCCAGACTGCGATAGTTCCAGGCTGCCATTTCAAGCGAGCTTGATTATCACCGCTCTTGTCGATGTGGTCGTACAAGAATCGGAGGATATTTTCTAGATAAATGTTCAAGAGAAGGTAAACTACATAACGAATAGTGCGAACCAGATTCCTCGCGCTTGAGGCCGACTATTCGACGGGTGAATTGCCTGTTGACGTATAGGGCCTCCTCTCCGGTTACTGGATGCTGCCTGACAACTGGATGGATGTGTTCGACAGGCTCTCTACGGACGATTCCACCGCGCTTCCCGGAGCGGGAGAAATTGGCTTGCTCAACGCCAGAGTGAACGGCTGTCAGGGTGCGCAAGAACGCAACGAAGGGAGGGGACAGCTTCTGTAGGGTGGACACTTGCGAAGTGAAAAGAGTGTCGCCGCCAGTCTCGGGCTGAGAGAGAAGGAAGAAGGTGGTCAAGCCCGGCGGCTGCAGCTCGTAGGAAACGTCGGTGTGCCAGACGGTAGAGGTGATGCTATCGCTAACTTCGAAATTGAAAGTGGAGTTGGCGTCACTAGCGGGAAAGAGATGAGCGAAGGAAGATCTCGAACAGCGAAATTTCGAACCGGTACACAAGATGGACTTCGGGATATCCTTCGGGATGCCCAGAAGTCGGGTGGATGTGGAGACGGCCAAAGTGCGAACCCCACGCTTTGTAAAAGTCGGGGCCACGATCAATGAAATCGTGCTGGTCCCTAAATACGACGAGGCCACGACGAGCGACCTAATCTATTGTTATGACGTGTTCGGGGAGAAGTAAAATGATGCTACCTCCAAAGCAAGTTCATCCCGCCCGTCGGAATCCAGCTCGGCCAGATTGACACCGTGGACTGAGATAAATTAAGAAACTCGAATCTGTAGGGTCGCCGACTCTTCCGCACCTTCCGTTCCAAGGCGAGGAGTGAGGAGTTCGACACTGCTCGCGTTCTGCAGGAATGCCCGAGGATTAGAGTGCTCCAGTGCGCGCAAGCCAGGGTCCGAGTGAGTAAACGGTGTTAAGGGCGGATAATGGGTTTGAGAGAAGACTGGGAGTAAATGAGAATAGCGGTATTCATCCTCGGACGCCTGGACGGGGGCTTTGAGGACAAGGGTCGCCGGTGGGTCGACTTTAACTTCGGTTTGTGTGACGGTCTGCGACATGCTTGCGGAGAGGCATATTTTGCGAGGCACACTGGCTTATATATCGACGGGAGGCCGAACGGCTTTGCGATGAATGAGCAATTCTGGCTTCGAAACGCGCCATCGCTTGAGCACGAGACAATCTCGCAAAGTACTCCGGAATAACGAGCTGGCTACGTCGGACCGGTAATTTGCAATCGATGCGCCATCATGCATCAGCACCGACGTTAAGCCGACATACGGTTGCGCGTCGAGGAGGGATGTGAAGGACGTGAGGGAACATGAGAATTCCGGCAATCCGATATCTGGTACGGGTGAGGTGTGAGAGACTTTCTATGCGTTTTCTGTGAGGTTCGGCATCGGGTTCGGCCGTCCCAGCCGACCTTATTATAATGCAGCAGAAGTCGGAAGAGCAACGCGGGTGAGACCGAGAGCAAAGACATAGGAGGGGCTGTTGAGAGCCAGCAAGAGATAGATATGAGCATTGGACGACGAGCGAACTGCGCGCAGCTAAATCTAATCTAATATTTTCAAAGAAGGCAGCGAGGAGGGTTGGTCATTCAAAAATCATTGTATTCATTTGGAGTCGTCGAGGCCGTAATGCAGGTACTAAGCGGAAACATCTGAACGCGAAGTGGATAATAGTAACACAAATGCAAGTGAGGGGGGTGGGGAGTAATATGGATGTGCGCAAGAAAGATACAGTGGAATCAGTTCAAGAGAGGATCATGACCACGAAGTTGGACCGAACGTCCCAGTCTCCGAAACGCGGAGGGGCACGCCCATTGCGTCGTTGGTATTTTGCCAGACGGTGTTGCCCCACCAGACGAGGGAGGTGCCGCCGTTGGGATATAGGACCGCAAAAAAGATGACGATGGAGGCAATGGCAACACCCGCATCGAGGCCAGCGGAGAGGATGTAGTTGTATCTCATCCACCATCGCTAGTGAATAATGAATACAGGAGGTCAGAGAACGGAGAAAATGCGTACGTAGTAGCGCCGTCGGACGACAAAGTTGAAGATGAAGCCGGTGAGGGCCCAAGCCGCATAGTTGTAAGCAGACGCTGCGGGGATGGCACCAACACCACCGCAGAAGACGGGGATGTTGATGTAACGCCAGAATGACAGCGGGTAGCGGCGGGCGAGGTAGTAGAAGGGGATGGGGGCGAGAGCGCCGAACAGGAAACCATAAAGAAGTGGGTTGTACCTGGATAGTCGCTTGTAAGAGACCCTGATATGGATAGAAAGGGAGAAAAACGCACATGCCACCGGGGCTGAAGAGGCGGGCAGGCCCAATGCCTCCCCAAGTTATAGATGCTGTTGCGAAGACGTTGGTCGAGGGGCAGACAAAGTTGTCTGGAGCGGCAGCCGTGCAAATTCCGGCGATGTTGCCGAACATCCAAGACTGAACCGTCGTGACGACGAAACATGTTATCAAGACGGCGACGAGCTGAACGAGGAACATCATTCGAGGAGGGATCTTCATGTAATGTCCAAGTTTCAGATCGCCAGCGAAAGCCACACCCTGCGAGGTACCAGTCCAGGCAATTGCCTTGAAGACAATATTGGCCACAGCACGACCAGGGAGCGCGTATCCCGCAATCATCTCCTCGACGACCTGAAGGGCGATATGCTGATTGGTGATGGCCTGTAACATGGCGAGAGGGATGGCGGCGATCGAGGCGATGAAGAGGGCCAGAGCGGCGGCCCAGATGGGGAGGAGGGTCGGGAAGATTTCGACGGCGACGAAGATGAAGAGTGTCGACACCGCCCCGATAGCGACGTACCACCAAACGGGAACCTCGGGGTAGGAGAGCATCAACCGCGAATGTACGTCGCGTTCATCCTTGAGACTCGACCGGAAACGGCGCACGATGTCGCGACCAAACCACACTGAGAGGGTAAATTAGCGGCGGCAAGAAGTGGAACTCGCAGACTTACAAAACGTGTGAGTGAAAATGGCACCGAAAGAGGCGAAGCAGATGAAGTAGGTCATAACGAGGGCAGCGGTCATGAAGATGGGCGAGTAGGCAGCGTAGCGCTCGGCGTCGAACACGCCATCCTCTCCGACGATGGCAGAAATATTGTAGGGCATCCCGGTGTTGTCGAAGGAGACATATGCGGACAAGGGGAGGTATGCGGTGAACAAAACGTTCTTGACTGGTACATAGGTCAAAACCCGGACCGCGATAAAGACGATGTAAACTCACAGTACATGATGGGCACGACAAACCAGAAGCAAATGAATACGCTAGCGATCGTGTTTGCAGAGGACCACCACTGGAGACACAGTAAATAAGATTTAGGCAGGGTGAAGGCAGTATAGACGTACCGGCGTGACAAGTGGGGACCCTATGAAGCTTATCATAGACCAGTCGAACGTTATGACACTCATGCCCAGGCCAGTGAGTGAGCCAAAGAGTGCGTTGACTGTTGTGTTGGTCGGGGCGATCCAACAAACCCAGTTGAACACACTGAGGGCGGTGAACAGGTAACCGGGGATCCAATACCAGACGAAGCTGCATGCACAGACGATGAGGAAGAATCGCTCGCGCGTCATGTGCCCGCGATCGCGCTTGCCGTAGTTATTGTGCAGTGTGTTGAAAAGCGCGGAGTTGACCAATGCAGTCGGCCAGATCATGGAAGCCGGCCAGACGACGAACTGGCGTAGCATACCGCCGAGGGAGAACCCGAAAGTCTGGGTGCCAAGGATAAGGAGAATTTGGTAGCTCCAAGGAAGCCGCTGGTGGTAGTACATTTGCTGCGTGGCGAGGACATCCGTAGCGTAGGCACCGATGTAGGCGACGTTGATCATGACAGTAATGCAGACGTGTTCCTGTGAGTATCGTGTTATTGCCTGTCTATAAATTAAATAGCAGACTGACCTTGATGTTGAAAGGGCCGGGGTTGAATGACCAAACGTAGTTGAACGTCTTGAACTGCCTCTCGGGTAGGATCCACTCGAGGAGCTTGCCCATCGGGAGGGAAATCAACTGCCCAACGATTGAGGTGACGAACACAGACGGCGCTGGCGAAGAGGTAAGCGGGTGGACATTATTGTAAACTACATAATGGTATACCTCGATACTCAAAGACTTGGTTCAGGCCGGCCATTAGGACCGTCAGGAAGATGCCCAGAAACCACCTGATAAAGCGAGTAGATAACGTCGCATCGTTCAAACGAAGGCGGAGAAGGTACTTACATGCGGAAGGTGTTGACCGGCATGAGAGGATCGTCGACACTGGAGACCGCTGCTCTCACTTCGGGGTAGGGAGATTCACTGCAACAAACAATTAGACAAATCACCGACCAGAGAGGAATGAAAGCGTACTCGTCAAATTCAATGACGGTGGAGTCCCTCCGACTCGATCCTGCTCTCGAGGGTGTCGAATATCTGTCAGACTCCTCGACATCGACGTCGGATTGACCATCGGTCGGTTTCCTGCCAGAGTTCTTGAACGAGTCCGAGCTAACGGGTTTACCCATCGGCTTTCTCAAGTCGAGATTCGGGTCGTTCAGGTGATCCATAAAGTAGTCGGCATCCTCTGGGACGTCGGGGACGTTTCGGCGGCGAACATACTGGGGCAATTCCTCGTTAGAGCTGATATAGGGCTTCAGATCGTCCTCCATCGCGAGAAAAAATCGCAATTGATGATGGGGAGAGGGAGAGGGGAACGCGGCGGAGAGGGAGGGAAGTAAAGCTCTACGCTCTTCCTAGCTTCACCGTTCATTTTAATGGCCTCGCTTGCGATGATATGGAAGTCAGACTCGATCAAAGTACAAATCTATATTTGTCACAATAAGCCCTCTTATTGTTTTTCGACTGAGACCAGTCAAGTTGGGCCAGTTCCGTGAGATCCGCCCGATGTCGGCAATTAATGAGGAGATGGCCATTGTTCCCTGGGAAGATCGGTCTTGAGGGGGAGGACAAGGGAGTCACCACAAAGAATCGAACAGCAAGGAAAGTTTGCTGAAACTCGGCCGCTGACACCATTGCAAGGTCAAATATGCAGTTGAACGAGAGTAAAGCAAGCCAGCTAGGCACAAGAACCCAGGAGCAGCCAAAACGCCTCCAGCTTGTCGTTATTGTGAGAGTGTCCAATCAACCTGAGTCAAGCCGCATTTGGACACGGAAGAAGATGTTATCTCCTGGCATCGCGGCACTCGGGCCGACTGGATGGCGAAAAAATCCAACTGCAGCAAACGCTAAGTAACATTCGAGACTCGTTCAGAAGTTCTGCGAGAGAATGAGTGGAGAATTGGGAATGATTTATACACCGCCAACCTCTGCATGTGGCCCAGCAAGTAAAACGCGGCGGCCAAAGCAAACAGAATGCTCAAGACAGTGAAGATACCTCGCTTTTTACCTACTACATAATCGAGCAACAGTCGCTTTGCAAAATAGCACCATATCCATACAGTCAGGTACACGCAGCAGTGGTTCTACAGGCAATTTATTCAGCAGGGGACCCCCAGATTCGCACCTCTCTCCCAGTAGCACCCCATATCTCCTTGCCCTGCACCCCAAATACAAAGTCGGAGACCTCACCTCCCTCCTCCATGCGAGTCAACTCCTCCCACGACTTGTGCGCAAAGACACGGGCGCCCTGGCTCCCCGCGACACCCAAGAACTGCGCGCTCGTATCATACAGCACTTTATTGACCTTGAAGTTTTCCCCCAGGTCGAACGTGTGCGCCGTCTTGCGCTTACGCAGATCCCAAATCGCGACGGAGGAGAGCGAATTGGGAGCAAGAAGATGGTAGCCGTTTTCGGAGAACGAAAGAGAGTTTACGGTAAATGGGGTGGTGTCCTCGGGGGGATCGAGGATCGCCGCAAACGTCCCTGTGCGAATGTCGTAGATGTGAATCTTCGAGCTCGGTGTGCCCAGCGCGAGCAGGGTTCCGTCGGGGTGGACTCCTAACGTCGAGAACGCATCCTCAGACGGTGCCGATTGGAAGACCTGCGCGAAGGTGGAGAGATCGTGCAACGAATATGTCTTGTCCGCCGAAGCCAGAGCGAGCAGGGTGGACCTTGGATGGACGGCCAACCCCGTGATTTCGCTCTTGTGGGTCCGGATGGTGGATTTGGGAATGTACTCGCCAGAGGCGGTGTCGTGCGACCATATTTTAGCAATCTTGTCTGCGCCACCGGAGAGCAGGAGTGTAGCCTCTCCCTCGCGCTCACGGAACGCAACATGATTGACCTTTTTGGTGTGGCCTTTGAGGGTGGCCAAGACTTTGTCCGTGCTGCGATCGTAAAGCTGCACAATCTTGTCGTTTCCGCCGGTCAGGAACTGTGTGGGGTTGACGCTAGAAACCGCCAATGAGGTGATTCCAGCCGGGGACGACGAGTGGAGGGAAGGGATGGTGTGTTTCGCGGTGAAGGTTTTGACTTCGGCGGCGTTGGCGTAGCCTGGAGGAGGCTTCCGCTTTTTCCGGGCACCGGAGAGGGCCGCATGGGTCTCATCAATCTGAGCGACAATGTCTTCCGGCATAGCGGGTGCCCCACTCTCGTCGTTCATTTCTACATCTTCGGCAGCAGCGCCAGAAGGTGCGATGCCCATGCTCGCTTGAACGTTAGCAAGAGCCCTAAAATGAATTAAGAAAAGCATGAAGGTGCCAATAGTGTACGACGTACTCTCTGGCAGCGTCGCGCTCTCGAATAAGACGCGCCACGACGCGACTTGCAGCATCCTGGTTATACAGAGCATAACTCAATTCTTGCCGGGTCGAGTTGTATTGTTGCTTGAGGGCAAAAGTCTCGAGCACGAGGGCGTCCCACTCGTTGTGGAGGGTATTGAGGAGTGCTGGAATCGACGTCTGAGTCGGTGGACGCGGAGCCGCGGTTTCCGGTGCTACGAGAGCGAAAAGTCGCGTGAATTTGAATGTAAAAAGAGTCAAATGGCGAATGAAATACATACAGGCCTTGATAACCACGAGATCGGACTCCTCGAGCTTGTCGCCCGTTATTGGATCTGTGCCGTTCTCGGTGATGTACTTGAGGATGAGGCGTCGCTCATAGACTTTTCCAGACTTGACCGAAACGACAGGCTCTTGGGGAGGCTCTCCGGAGAGCGCGCAGAAGAACATGGTCGTTCTGCGGAAGGTGAGTTGAGAACTTGAAGTCCTTGAACAAGCCTTTGTTGCCTTCTGTTGGCTTCCGAAGCCTACGCTGTATTGACACGTATTACTTTGGCAAGTCTAACCCTTCCATCGCCCTCATGGCTGAAAAGCAACAGCGGCTCGTTCTGTCCATAATCGACTTCCTAAACCAATCTGTAGAAGATGGAACGGTGAAGGCTGACGACAAAGAGAGTCTCGAGGTCGCTAGTGCGTCTATTTCCCTTGCAATACCGAATACCCCTCATTTTGGTCTCGAAATTACAGTTCAGTGCATTGGCGAGGCGTTCGGCGTGTGCGTTAACTACTCAAGACTCGGTTTTTCAGCGCTCATTCGTGTTGCAGAGATCCTTCAGATGAAAAGCAGGTCTCCCGCCTAAGCGTCAAACCGGCTACTTTACCCACGATTTTCGACGTATTCCTCAAGACGAGGGAGAAGGTCGGCTCGGGTGCTGCGGCGTCAAGTTCCGCCTCCACGTCCTCCCAACCCAAATCAGTATCCGCAGACGATAAAGCTCAAGCCGAAAAGTTCAAGCAAAGCGGGAATACTCTGATGTCGAGCAAACAATACGATAAAGCCATTGAAGCTTACACGCAAGCCATCACCTCTGATCCAACAAACGCTATCTATTATTCCAACCGCGCCGCCGCATACAGCAGCAAAGGAGACCACCTTTCTGCTGTCGGTGACGCCGAGCATGCCATAACGATAGATCCTGGCTTTATAAAAGCATATCATAGACTCGGGTACGCGCACTTGAATGATGTTTTATTTTCGAGTCGCTCACTGTTTTCCAGCCACGCCCAATACTCTTTAACGGATTTCAGGGCTGCGGCGGACGCGTTCGAACGTGGACTTAAATTAGACCCCAATAACCCTGGCCTCAAGTCCGGATTCGAGAACTCCACCGCTCGTATCGTTCCCGAGGAAGACGACGACGGCCCTCCACCGCTCACTCATGACCCCGCCGCCTCCGCCGCCAGCGCCCGCGGCGCAGGTGCTGCGACCGACGGAATGGGCCCTGGCGGCATGGCAGACCTACTCGGTGGAGGAGGCATGCCTGATTTTGCTAGTATGATGAACAACCCGCAGATGATGGCAATGGCCCAGCAGATGATGGCCAACGGCGGACTCCAGGGTTTGATGCAAAATCCTGCTGTTGCCAACGTACGCCCAGCTTACTTTGTACCATTTGGTTCCTAATTTTTGTCTCTAGATGATGAACCGAGTTCAGTCTGGGAACATGCCTTCTATGGACGAAATTATGGGCGACCCCACCCTTAGGAATCTGTACGACTTGAAATACAAGCCGAGAAAGTGTCACTGATTTATTTCCCCCAGGGCTGAGCAATTTGGCGGAGGTATGGGCGGTCCGAGATAAGGCGCAACTTACCCTGGATACCGGAGGGGCTAACCTGGATTTCATTTTTTGTGGAATATACATGTATACAGCGGAGAGGTGTGTCCGCTATCTCGTGGAGGAGTAAATGATAAACATGGTCATAAACATAGACAATATGCATAATGTATGAGTAGAGGGATTATTTGTGCCGAGTCTGAGTCTCTGAGTGCAAACTATGCAAGGTCTCGGCTGAAGGATGAGTCCACGGATCGACGTAGTGGAATGGCTTGGATTCAACGCGACGATCAGGAGCTGCAACACTCGAAGTTGTTAGTTGGGACTCTTTCTCTCCGCGACTCGTCTTCTGGGGTAAGCATTCAGCACCGAACAATTGCAAATAGTTGAAATTCGCCATACGTCTTCAAGTCCCGCAGTTTTGTGCGATACCACTTGATATCGTCCTTCAGGTCCCTGCGATCGTGCTCAAGATATTTGACTCTGTCGGTGAGCTTGCTAATCGTGGCGTTCGCAGCTGAAAGTTCCCTGGTTTTCCCGTCGACCGCGGCCGACGCTGCTTGAGCGGCCTTGTACTTGAGGTCAACATCCGCTTCCAATTTCAGTATCAGCTCTTGGTTCGCCGCCGCCTTGTCGATCAGATCTTTGAGGCAACTATGGAATATCAGATTCGCTCCCAATTCGAGGTGAATAAAGTACGTACCTCCGGACGTTGGCCAACTCTAGCTCATCAGAATTCCGTCTCGCTTTCGACTCCTCGACGGCCTTGGAGAGGTGACTATCAAGTATTTCCGTCAGACTACTTGGCGAATTAAATAATACACCTACCCTTCCAGCTCGGAAATGCGGCGCTCTTGGGACGCGATCTTCTCCTCTTCGGGCGACAGTACGCGCGGCCTCTTCCGCGGATCGCGAGTTGCGGCGACAACAACCCCAGAAGAAGGGAGGCATTTTCTCTTCACCCTAATCAAAATTAAATTCAATTCAAAAAGTTAGTCCTACCGCTCCCTAAAATCCTAAAATTTATATTGGCACGCACCCTGTGGCGATTTGGCTTTCGCTAGAGCCAGGAAGCTTAGCGACCATGGAACGCAGTTCATCCCGCTCCCTCGTGATGAGATGCAACCGCGCATGGGCGATATCGAGCTCGCTCAAAGGCGGGAAGGTGGTTCGAAAGTTGTAGAACCACTCCGGTTCGGAAGGCTCGTTGGGGCATCGTATCGAGACTCCGTTCTCTGCCTGCCGGACACATGGGCCGTGATCTGGAAGAAAAGAAAAGTCAATCAAGCTGGCGACATTTTGAACTAAAATATTCGTACCACAGGCTGGTACTGGGAGTGACTTGATACGAGATACCATCCTAAAGAACGTCTTTGGCGAACAAGGAATCGCCCAAAAAATACACAGTTTAAATACGGTTTCAAACAGGTCAAAGCGCCGGCGCGTCCAAACGTCTGCATGGTCCAAGCGCGTCAAAGCACAAAAGAGGCGGCGCGCATTGACCCGGCTACAATCCCAATTGCTCAGGTCCAGACAATCGAGAAGTTTCCAAGAGTCCTAATTGTTGCTACCAACTACCGTGTTACAATTAATTGCCGTAGATGTACAAAATGCGGGGGGGGGGGGGGGGGGGGGGGGGGGGGGAGGGGGGAGAAGTCTGCGGTGCAGTCGATGGACTGACCCAAATACATAGCTCAGGTTGAACTGAAGAAGATACATACACTCGGGGCAAGCGAGATGCATCCAGCCATTATCATTATCTACAGCACGCCCACCCAGAGGAACGAAGAGGGAAGAAGTAAGTAAAATATGCAGATTGGTGCCCGGCGATAATAAAAATTACCGCCCAACAGTGTTAGCGGTCTTCCCCCTTGCGCCGCATCTTTCGCGTCTTGTTGGGAATTTCGCGTGCAAGAGTTGGCGGGACCATCTCGAGCTGGGCTGGCAGATCGGGAGGATGTCCCTTTTTTTCTGCGTCAGCGCCTCCACCGATGAAAGCCTCTATGTAAATGACGCACGTGTTTAAGATGATAGCGAAGGCCGCTGGGTTGCTTGTACGCCTTGAAACATTGTGGGTGGTGGCAGATATACGAGCGACTCTCTTGGGCGTCGGGGCCAGCCTCGCCGTCCTGAGAAGGCGTCGCCGACGGCATATTATCCCCCCCGTCTGCTGATCTGAAAGTAGACGAAACGGCGTTCCGGAAATGTGCAGTGGATCTGAAAGGAAAACGCGATCAGCGAAAGCGCATAAGCAATAAGAGGTGGCGAAAGAGATACATCTGCAAATGATACTGGAGGCCGTTCAGCGTCTGTGCAACGCAAATCAGGGAACGCATCGAACCAGCAATGGAGGAAAATGCAAACCTTCCAAGATTTGCCACATCCGGCCAAAGCACACCTGTACGGCCGATCGCTCACCGAATCTTCTCCTTCGCCATGTATCATCCTGCTATGCTCAAGCAACTCCTTTGACGTCGAAAAGCAAACATGGCCGATCTCTGCAGCTGAGGGCCAACACGGTTCTCGTCCACATGCATAGGCGCGGACATTATGGCTGCCAATTGAGAGAATTTAGGAAGGTATCGTGAAAAACATATTCAACACGTACTCAGAGGAAAGAGGGAGCAATGAAGATAGTCTTACCTCCCCAGCAGCCTTTGGGGGTTTTCGAGGTCTGTCTTTCTTCTGCCGCTTCGAGGGAGCCATTGAGGGAGCCATGCGATAATAATACGAAGCCGAAAACAACAATGAATCGGCCGGCAAATGGTCGATCGGTGGAAGATCAATGGGCGAGCAGGGAATGGGGCTGTCCGCGGGAGATAAGGAAGACGGAGGTATAAACGGGGAAGACGAAGAGGACGAGGCATCTGGGCCGGAGGTATCTGGTGGTATATGGTCGAATACAAGGCCAGGCGGTCGCGAGTCGTCCGATGATGGCAGAGAGTCAGTGGAGGAGATGAGCGGGGATCTCCATCGCGGGCTCGAGGTGCTGGATGCAGGCGGGCTCGAGAAATTCGAAGTTCGAGACGAGGTAAAGGTCTCGGTTTGGGAATTTGATCCGCAATGCTTGAGCGACAATTGTGCAGGGGATATCGTATCCAGCTCATATGGAACCGGATCTGAAGGAGGAGGAGGAGGGGCCGGTGTCGGGGGGTATGATGTAGACGCAAAGGGTTCCGGCTCCGAATCATACGGATGGTTGTCAAAGGTTTCCTCATCCGGGATCGGAGGCAGCGGAAGGGAGGTGCGGGGAGGATCCGATAGGGCGGCACTGAGAGACGACGAAGCAAAGTTGAAAGGCGGTACCTCGGGGGAGTCGGGCATCTGAGGTGTTGATTCACGGAAGCAGTGTTCGCCGTGGGACAGCTCGCTGCCCAGGGCCGAATGGTATGCTTCTGGCGGACAGTATACGGGCCACACGTCTCCCAGAGACTCGTGAGGCCCGCCACCGTGCAAAAATTGCGATTGCGTGCCATCAAAGATCGCCGCCTGTTGAGCAGCCGCCTGCAAAGCTTTCTGGCGATTTCGTTCGAGCATGCGCCACCTGAAAACATATGAGCATATGAGCTGAGGTCGATGGGTGAGAGACCAAGTAGTACCTGTTTCTGCATCCCAAGCCGCTCCGACGCAGCTCTTGCCCGACTTGGCCCCATTTACCCCCTATCCGGTCATATGCCTGCATCAGTTGAGCATCCTCCGCCGTAGTCCACTCGTCCTTCTTCAGATTGGGGTCCAACGCTTCCCTGTAGCGTTTGGAGCATGCATCGTCGGTCCTCCCGT
Organism: Mycena alexandri; assembly: GCA_029233265.1. Taxonomy (NCBI): domain Eukaryota; kingdom Fungi; phylum Basidiomycota; class Agaricomycetes; order Agaricales; family Mycenaceae; genus Mycena; species Mycena alexandri. The sequence goes on along the minus strand of JARJCM010000012.1, from coordinate 778,930 downwards.
GGATCTGGCGGGCAATGGCGGACCACTTCGGACCATGGGCAGCGTACAGCTCAATTAAGAGCCGGTCCTCTGAGGGGGTCCAGGCGGACTTTTTGACCGCGGGTGAAAGCGAATGGAGCCAACGCTGCAGTACATATTATTCCTGGTCAGAAAGAGTGAGTTGAACGACGAAAAGTAGACCTTTCGGCAGGCCTTGTTCGTGCGACCCGGAACAGCCTGAGCGACGGTCTTCCAGTTGTCGTGCTCGCCGAAGTTTGCGACTGCGCGGGTGAGCAGCTCGTCCTCGCGGGGAGTCCATCGACTGTCGACAGTTCGCTGGGCCATTCAACGGGACTCGCACATTGGGTCCAGTCAACTTCAATGCTGACAAAGCACATCACTGTTCCTTGAACCGCGCCGCCATGTCCCTCGCAATGGGCTATTCCTCCGACGAGGATGACGGGCTCGTCGCAAACGAGAATCCGTTCGGTCTCAAGGCCGCCCCTGCGCCAAAGAAAATGCGCGTCGACGAGGCCCCAGCTCAGACGGTACCCTCAGCAGCCCCCCATGTACTTTTGGAGGTGTGCACTGACTCGTTTTTCGTTGAACAGCAGCTCATACATCGTCACAGGATCCGTTGAATCAGACATCCCTAGTGACGCGCCCTACAGACACCCAGATGAATGTAAACATACCCTACGCCGACATGATGCTCCCCGTTCAGGGCCCCGAAAATCCATTCGGCGACCGGAATCGGTTTCAGAACCAAAACGCGCTAGCAGGACACGTCGAAGAGCAGTCCATGTCCGAACACGCCTTCAAGGCCCAGCATCTCACCCACGCAATGCTCGGCTACTCCGCGAATCCCTCAATAGACCCAAACGCGCCTGCCATGCTCGGCTCTATGGAGAATGCGAAAGCCAATGGCTTTGCCACAATCGACACTATTCGCGCACCTAAAACACAGCGGAAGGAGCTGAAGCGGAAGCGGAAGGCAAAGGGTGATTTGGAGGTCGTGGACGGCGACGGCGCTTATGTGGGCCCGTGGGCGTCGTGGGAGGGCGAGGAGGTGCAGAACGATTTCCTTGCCGGGGTGGAGGTGGATGATGAGCCCGAAGCGGAAGAGCCGGAGGTCGAGGCGCCGACAAAGAAGGGAAAGCCGAAACGGCCCACCGCAGGCGTCGGCCAGGAGCATTCGGTGTTCCATGGCAAGTCAATGACGGACTACCAGGGCCGGACGTACATGTCACCTCCGCTCGCAGAGGCGTCGCACCTGCTCTCCGAACCTGGGTTGCAAGAATGCTTCATTCCGAAAGTCTGCACCCACACCTGGACTGGGCACACCCAGGGCGTGTCGGTTATACGATTATTTCCGCAGACTGGCCATCTTTTGCTCAGTGGCTCCATGGATACCAAAATTAAGGTGGGTTTTACTATTCGCGCCAAGCAGTTTAATAACACGAATTATTAGCTTTGGGACGTTTATACGCACGGGAACTGTCTGCGGACTTTCCACGGCCACACCAAATACGTGAAGGACGTGTCGTTTTCCAACGACGGCCGGCAATTTCTGTCGTGTGGGTTTGACCGCCAAATGAAGCTGTGGGACACCGAGACGGGCCAATGTCTCAAGCGATTTAGCAACGGCAAGATACCGCATGTAATCAGATTCCACCCGGACGAGGACAAGCAGCACGTCTTCCTTGCTGGCATGTCGGACAAGAAAATTATTCAGGTAAGCATCGTTCCCGATTGACAAGACTTGCTTGAACTGACGCATGGAATTTTAGTACGACATGAACTCGGGTGAAATAACACAGGAATACGACCAGCATCTCGGGCCTGTCAATTCGATCACTTTCGTCGACGAGAACCGGAGGTTCGTAACGACTTCCGACGACAAGACGATACGAGCCTGGGACTATGATATTCCTGTCGTCATTAAGTACATCGCGGAGCCTCACATGCATTCAATGCCGGCTGTCACGCTGCATCCATCCAGTACGCTGAGCTCATTCTTTCGCAACGCTTCCTAATAGTGCGATCTGTAGACAAGTACTTCGCCGCGCAGTCCATGGACAACCAGATCCTGGTTTACGGGACGGACAACTTCCGACAGAACCGAAAGAAACGGTTTGCCGGACACTCTGTCGCTGGGTTCGCGTGCCAGGTCGGGTTCTCGCCGGATGGCAAGTGGATCAGCAGCGGCGATGGGGAGGGCAATGTTGTGTTCTGGGACTGGAAGACCGGCCGAATCAAGTCGCGGCTCAAGGCGCACTCCAAAGTTGTCATTGCGCACGAGTGGTTGCCGCACGAGACCGTGAGTCGGCGTTTTATCCTCCGTCCTCTTCATGTGGTCCTGACGCACGGAACAGTCTAAGGTGGTGACGGCGTCGTGGGACGGCCTGATTAAGCTTTGGGTATGGTCTGTTTCCGCTCTCAGGAATTCCCTCTAACCACATCTTTTTCAGGACTAGAGGTTCTTTCTTACCATATGCAGCATTTCGATCGGCGCGTGTTGTAAATTTAGTGTTGAAATCTGACGCTGTTGGCATGATGAGCATCGTGCCGTATAAGGCTTTCATGTTACTTGATTTGAACGCGATCATTAGCGCCGCAGCTGGTGAACCGGGAAGCTCCTATTGGCAAGGTACGGCGATCGGCGCTAGGGGCGGGGCTGTCGCGCCTGATCATAAAAACTCACCCGTCCTCCGTGGCTGGCCGCCGCTGACATTGCCCAGCGGTGACGATGCCGCATTTGTCGCACCCGGAGTTTTCATACTTCTATCAAGAAGGCTGTCGGGGACCAGGAACAAGCGGAAGCCGAAAAAAACCTTCAATCTCGCTTGCGCGTCGTGCCTGAAATTCGGCCTCCTGAAAAAAACTGGGCAGAAACATCTGGCGGCCTCGGACCTGTGGTCAGTTAAATGACATACGTTTGAAATCGAAGACAGTACAGGCAGACAGGAGTGAGTGTGGCCAGCAATCGCAGAAAACAGCCAAATTGCCCGGATCGAACGTTTGGCACTTACGTCGTCTCTTAATCGGTATAAAAGGGCCACCAAGACCAGCCAAGACCAACCTCAATCCCCCACCACCCATTCCTCCCTTCAGCGCAGTCCAACGATGCTTTTCCGCTGCTACCTTGCTGTTCTCTCCCTAATTGCAGTCGTCGCTGCCCTCCCCGTGCGTGCTTCTCCCGCGGGCCTCGCCCAGGCTCATTTTTTTACATAAAGATCGTCGAGCCGGAACTCGCCCTCCGCGATGTTGCCAGTAGCAAACGCAACTCGGACTCGGACAGAGACTGGCGGCGGGGGTCCGACGGAAACAGGGACTGGAAGCGGGGCTCTGACGGGTTCGTGTGTTTTTTATTCTGTCGCGCCTGCGCTCACAGCCTTGCAGCAACCGCGACTGGTGAATGTCGCTAACTCATCCACGCCTGCATCTTGGCATTATTATCGGTGAGCACCCTGTTTATTGCACGCCACGACGCGCACTCATCTCTTTCAGTTGAACGAACGCGCACGACACTCGCGCCAACTCCTGCATTCCTGACTGTAACTCGCACCTCGACTCGACCGCCCGAATCGCTAGTTTATCCACGCTCCTTGTTACTTAGTTCTCTCTCTCGTGGCTTTGACCAAAATCGTCCCAAAAAGCCTTGTATTCTTAAATAACACTTGATTTGGTGGACATTACATTGAACTGAGTGACGCCAATATCGCCCTCGGTGGCTGTGCCTACGTGAATGTGACAGACTATTTGATGTGACTATACGCGTTTTCTTCCACTACCACCATGGCAGCCCCACCGCCCGACGAGGACCAGCAATTCAACGACAACGCGTTAGTATTCGACGATTTCCTCACCCACGACTTCGACGCGCCCAATGGCAACCACAAGTATCGCCAGGAGATCCTCAAGCTCCTGCGCTCAGACCAGACGCGTCTCATCGTAAACATCGACGACCTCCGCGACTACAATAGGAAGTTCGCAGACGGTCTCTTGAAACAGCCTGCGGACTACCTCCCGCCGTTCGAGAAGGCGCTCCTCGATGTTATCCGCAGACAGCCCGAGTCGGAGAAATACGAAGTCGACTCAAAGAACTACCGCATTGGCTTCAGCGGCTCATTTGGCGACCACCACGTCAGCCCTCGGACCCTCCATGCCGCGCAGCTAGGCAAAATGATCTCCGTCGAGGGAATCATCACGCGTTGCTCCCTCGTACGGCCAAAGATGCTCCGGTCTGTACACTACTGCCCAAAGACGCGTTTTCACCACCGACGCGACTACCGCGATGCCACCACGTCCACCTCCAACGAGCCTCCGACCTCGTCTGTCACTCCACAGGCTGATGACAAGGGGAATCCGCTTCAGATAGAGTTTGGGCTCTGCGTGTTCCAGGATCACCAGCGCATCAGCATGCAGGAGATGCCTGAGCGCGCGCCAGCTGGGCAGCTTCCCCGGAGTACCGATATAATCATGGACGACGATTTGGTCGACAAGTGCAAGCCCGGCGATCGCATCCAGCTCGTCGGTGTATATCGGAGCATTGGAGGAGGGGCAGGCGGGGCCTTCAAGTATGTTTCCATCCTTTCTTTACGAGAAAAAACTCAATGTCTCGCAGATCGTTGATTTTGGCAAACAACATCAACCTTTTGTCTTCAAAAATCGGCGGAGGCATTGCACAGACTCCTCTCACTGTCAATGACATTCGTAACATAAATCAGTTCTCAAAGCGAACCAACATTTTTGCTCAGCTTTCGCAGTCGCTCGCTCCATCTATTTACGGCCACGAATATATCAAAAAGGCCATTCTCCTCCTGCTCCTCGGTGGTGCGGAGAAAAATCTGCCCAACGGAACTCATATCCGTGGCGACATCAATATGCTCATGGTCGGCGACCCCTCAACTGCCAAATCACAGCTGCTTCGTTTCGTGCTAGGTACTGCGCCGCTAGCGATTGCCACAACCGGACGAGGGAGTTCTGGCGTCGGTTTGACCGCTGCGGTGACTACCGATCGGGAAACGGGCGAGCGGAGGCTCGAAGCAGGTGCGATGGTCCTCGCCGACCGCGGTGTCGTCTGCATCGACGAGTTCGACAAGATGTCGGACGTAGATCGTGTCGCGATCCACGAAGTCATGGAACAGCAGACAGTGACGATCGCAAAAGCGGGCATTCACACGAGTCTCAACGCGCGGTGCAGCGTTGTGGCTGCGGCTAACCCGATTTACGGCCAAGTGCGCGTTTTGGTTTTGATTCTCCGAGGTGTCAGGCTAACGATGCGTCTAGTACGATATCCACAAGGACCCGCACAAGAATATCGCGCTACCGGACTCGCTGCTCTCGCGTTTCGATCTTTTGTTCATCGTGACGGACGATGTCGAAGAAACGCGAGACCGCATGATCGCAGACCATGTTCTGCGACTGCACCGGTACTTGGCGCCGGGAGTGGAGGAGGGAACGCCTGTGCACGATAATCTGTCTCAGCCGCTGTCTATGGATGGTCCAGAAGCGTCTTCAGAGGACATCGACGCCGTAGACACGAGCCCGTTCGAGAAATTCGACCCTCTGCTCCACATTGGTGTCTCCGAGCCCGTCGCTACTGGACGCAGCACGCGGAGCAAGACCAAGGCGGGGAAGCAGGAACCGCAGCAGATCTTCACCATCGCGTTCATCAAAAAGTACATACAGTACGCAAAGAGCAAGCCCGCGCCGGTCCTCACGAAGGGCGCGGCGGATCACATCGTCCAGGTGTACGCGACGCTCCGGAACGAAGGTATGGAAGGTAACAGGAAGAAGGTCAGTTGTGCTTGTGCTTGTGCCTGCGTCTAGTGTGCCTGACGTTCTTCACAACGTAGACTTCGCCCCTGACCGCGCGTACGCTCGAGACTCTGATCCGTCTCGCGACCGCGCACGCCAAGGCACGCCTCTCGACCAAGGTCGAGGAGGCCGATGCGCAGGAGGCGGAGGTGATTATGCGGTTCGCGCTGTTCAAGGAGGTGCCGAAGCGCGAGCGGCGGAAGAAGCGCAAGTTGAACACGGGCGGGGCGAGTCGGGACGAGGACGGGTCGGAGGGCGAGGAGAGCGATGAGGAGCCGGCAACGCCGGCGCGGATGAGCATGCCGCCGCAGGCGAAGGGCAAGGGTACGCCTACGCCCACGCCGGAACCGGCTCCTGCGCCTGTTCCTCGAGCCGCGGCGACGCAGGATCCTATCTGGGGAGACGAGAGCCAGGATAACACTATGGATATTGATGAGCCGCCCGCTGCTGCGGCCGGAGCTGGCGAGGATGGCAAGATAGCATCCCCGAGGTTCGTTTCCTAATTCGTTCAACTTCTTGGTATCACCTGACTGTTCTTGTTTAGATTACAACTGTTCCGGACGCGCTTGGCTGGTCTAATGGCTACGACGTTCCAGGACGTCGAAGCTATCGAGCTGGACATGGTGGTCGAGCAGGTGAACCAGGGTTTAAGCCTCGACACCCTATTTGGTACTGGAGAAGCGAGAGAGGCGTGCACGGCCATGGACGAGGCGAACGAGATTATGTTTAGCGGTGGATTGATTTATCCTGTCTAGCGTCAGGCTGACAGTATCTTAGCTTTTGCTCTGTTGTACTTGTTGTGTATTTATGTAATTCAATTGCTTTGAAAAATGTCGAACTATCATAAGCAAAAATAATCCACTCTGGTATTCCAGAGGTAGGTCGGTATATTACCGTTTCATTCCTAAGCAGCTAGCCGATTTTCCGTTTTCATTCCAACCAGGTAAGAATTAAACTAAGCAAAGCGAATGACCGTATCACCTTTCTCGTTGTATACGTAGTCGCCTTTCTCGTCGTATACGTAATCCACTTTGGTGTTCCAGAGGTATCCAACTGTGCGCGCAACACACCCTTCCCAATCAACCGTCCGCCCACATTCGCGCACCAGCATATCGTAGCGGCAGAGCAACCTGAAGCACATCTTCAAGTACTCGTGAAGCTTGTTTGAATCCCCCAATGGATCGAACTCCTCCTCCCCCACGGCACGCTCCAGAGACCCCCAAAAGAACTCTCGGTGCGGGAGCGTTTGAGCGTCATAATCCGCCGAACAAGTTAACTTGCGGCATACCCAACGATACTCGGTCATCAATTTATATCGACCGTCTGCATGCAGCTCGGGTTTTGAGAGGAGCACACTGAAGAATATATAGGCTTCGAGCGCCCAGTCCATGAGGTGGTTCCAGCCGAAGCTGTGTCCCCAAGACAGCGAGTGGAGTTCTATGAGCGGAACTCGTGGGTGTTGGGCCAGCATCAGCAGCTGGTCCATTTGATTCTCCGCTATAAGAACCTTCACAACGTCGGCCAAGTCGCCCTGACTTGTCGAGTATGACGGTGGCGACCCCGCCCGTTCAATCCAGTTCTCTATCAACTGGTTTTGGGCAGTGACGGAGGGAAAGTGCAGGTCGGAGTATCGAGAGAGTATTGTGTCGGAAAAGAGTTGGCCGCGTAGAGGGGTATCGTAACGCGGGGGATATTTAGCACGCTCAGTGTCCGAAAACTCCCGAACAGTAGTTGCAATCGTTCTGGCGAAGTGGTTGAGAGATTTGGCCTGGGTTGGCAAGCCTCGAGGGAAGAAACCTGTCCGTCGAGGGGTGACTGCTGGGTTTTCGGAGATGAAAATCAAATGAGCGGTGAGAGAGTCCCAAGCAATATTGTGGGCCTGATGCATATTGCTGAGTTGGCGGTTGAGTGTGGTAAACTCGTGTCAGTGGCCCTTATGAGGCACAGTTTGACTAGCCTTGACTAGGACTTGAAAACATTCGGATGCGCGACGTTAGCTGTCAAAGGCTGTCAATCACGGCAAATTGATCGTATTGAGCGCATCAACGCACACATCTGCGCTTCGACCAAAAGTTGAATAAAATTGCTGTGAAAAGTTCCGATGCCTGCCGGTGCTGGGAACTCTGCAATCCCGTCGAACGGGATGCAAAGTGCTGAGCTAGATTAGCGTGCAAGTATCAGTTAAAGAAAGAAAAACTTCGAGGTATCTTTAATCTTATCGTGCACGCCAGTTCGAAGAGACTGTTCCTCGGGGTTTCGAATATTTTTTGGAATGCTACGGTTTTGAGTTCTATGCGCTATATTACTCGAGTAATCTGCAAGAGAAAAATCAGCACGTTTGAAAGACGGACGAGGAGCAACTACCTCTCCAGTCTCAAGGTGGTGTATCCACCCTGTGATCTTCGTCTCCTCTAGAATCAAGGGGCTCTCTTTCAAGAAGTTCACATCATCCTTGACCGATTGCTCAAGATCCGTGAACTCCAGAAAGTCAATAGCGTCAACTTGTTCTGCACAAGCGGCGCTGTCTGGGCGGGCCCACTTGACGAGTTGTTTAAGTTCCGAGCCGCGAAATGTGACCATGCCGCATCCGGTGTGGTGATAGACGGCGATATTCCGCGTGCCTAGGAGGCGCTGTGAGATAACGAGGCTCCGTATGGCGTCTTTACTGTCAAGAGTTCACGGGCTGGAGGGACAGAATCTGCCGAAGACGTACGCCATGCCCCCCGCATTGCGGATTATATGCGCATCACCCTCGGAGAAGCCAAGTTGCTCGAAGGGACTGAAAAGTCGCGTCAGAGAGGGCGCAGTAAAAAGAGACCGGATCCCACTTTATTCGCGCGTCCATGCATGTCACTGTGGTTTGAACCTGAGTTGGTGATATCGATGGAGTTGAACACATACCAATTGCAAGGCGCTTCGTTGGAGGGAGCGCTATTGGCAGTGCGCTGGGTTCTGCAGTTTTCTCCTTCCCAACGAACTAGGTCACATTGAGGGTGTATTGAGTGGCGGGGTCCCATTTCACGTACAGAACTGTGTGTCCGTCGCGCCGTATTAAATAGGGTCGCTTTGTGAGAGTGAGCGAACAATGTTCGCGCAACTGGATTTTTTGGGAACATCGCGGTAGAGCAAAAGCGGTCTCGTGAGAGTTCTGATGAGTCATGGCGTAAGCCAGGGGTTTGACTTTGCGGAATTTTGAGGCTCATAAAGAGGACCTGAATGACATTTCGGACGTGTACGATGGGATAGCCATGGGAGAGTGCGGTTGAAACCACCAGGTGGTCTAGACCTCGCTAAAACACTGTGTAACACCAACACATACCGGCCCCGGCGGCCCGCCCCTTGACCATGTCCTCCGTCCAAATACGCACCTTACTCTCGCCTCCAAATGTCCCAGAAGCCCAGCATAACGCTGTATTCTTTGTGAACAGCAGGGTCCAGTCACTCGACGATCTCGACGGTCTCGAAGATCTCGTGTTGGAAGCGAAACAACGCGATGAACAGCTCAAGGCGAAAGTGCGCCGATTTTGCCATAGTTTTGGCCACCCCTTCATTTAATCATAGCTCAGCTTGCAATATCTCAAGCGAATGTAGATGCCCTCGTCTCAAAAACCCGAGAGGCCGCAGAGGCTCACACCAAGACCGCGCAAAGCCTTTCTCTGCAACGTCACTCTCTCGCCGATGAACTGTCGTATCTCTTCTCTCAACTTACCTCCGCCATGTCGGACGGCGACAGTGAATCTACCCTACTCGAGGACATTGAAACTCTGCATCGGAATCTGAAGGAACTACAGAGTGTGAAGGGATATGTGCAGGTCATTGAGCACGCGTTAGAATTAAGGTATAACTGGCCTAGTTCGCGAAGACGCTCGTTGAATGCGAAAACGCTCATTGAACGCTCATTTCAGTGAAGCCGCTGGTGCCCAAGTTCGGTCCTCCCCAACGACTACACCTCTATCGCACGCCTCGGTGACCGAGTACCAATCTCTTCAAGAATTTGTGACCAAGGTTTCTGTTGCATGTGCGGGTGTGGAAGACGGAATGGGAAAGCAGACGTTGAATTTGGTTTTGTTCTTGGAGAAAATCCGTGACAAGTGCTGGGCAGATATCAAAGGATCCCTGTCTGCGTACGTGTTTTGTGTCGTGCTGGAGCTGGGCCTCACTTTTACCCTCAGATCTCTCCTCGCAGCCTCCGAACGCCTCAAGTGGCCCATGCCGGTTGATTATGTCGCCGCATCGCCGCAGGATCGAAAGAACTTCGAAAGAGCATTCAGTGATCTTTTAAAGTTACAGAACATGTCTGTCATTTTGTCTGGATTGTTCCCCGTGATCTTAGTACTTACACAGCGGCGAGAAATTGCGGCCTCCAAACCCAAAAGAACGATCAGAGAAGGATGGCTTGTATCCAATACAAGCGCTGATACAACCTATATCTACGCGCTTCAAATACCATTTCGAGGGTAGCCGACAGACAAACCGCCTGGATAAGGTGCGTCCCTTTACTCCTACGCCGCTGGAGTCTTGTGAATATCCAATAGCCGGAGTGGTATTTTACGCATGTCCTGAATGTTATGCACGAGCATAGGCCCTTCATGGAGTCGGTGATTCAACCATTACTATCGTCGACAGGAATCGTAGCCTGGGTAAGCACCAAATAAACATATCGATTGGGCTCATACCCGACTAGCGAGAATTCACCCTCCTTCTGTTTCCTCTTCTCTCTCGCAAACTCCGGCGGTCGATGCCTTTACTTTTACCGCATCCCCCCGTTCTGGCGCATACTATATACCAAGCCCTCGTCTTTGATGCTGCTGTTTCCGAAGACGGCTTTAGTCTGGCGGGCACGTCCGCTGCTGTCGATAACAGCGACAAATGGGATGGGGTAAGTGACGTCGTACTTGGGAAAGAAGCGTGGTTTTCTGCGTGGATGGAGGGCGAAAAGAAATGTAAGTGTAATTAATTACAGCCCGTCCAACTTGCTGCTGATATGTTCCTTAGTCTCTGAGGGCCAGTACAACGAGATTATCAGTGCTATCGATGCGTGGCACATCGCGGAAGACGAAGACGGAGAGGAATCTGGTCATATGCGAGATTTGAGATCCACGAGCTCTGCACGGAGGCTCAAGGCTCTGGTCGAACAAGTGACTGGTAATTGTCTCCCTTGTTTTTCGCGTTTCCTTCCTGACTCGCCCATTTAGATCGTTATTCACCGCTGCCCCACTTTGCGCACCGCACCCGTTTCCTTGTCCACGTTCAGATTCCCCTTCTGGAGAACTATCACGGACGGATATCGTCATCTTTAGATGCGTTCGAGACGCTTTCGTCCGCATTTGTTCGGGCAGTACCAGGCGCATTGTCAGTCAGTCTCGGCGGGAGAGACGAAGGTAGTGTTAGAGTGGATGCACGTCGGCTCACAGACGGTGTGGAGGGCGTTCAACGATTGTGTAAGGCGTGGCTTAGTGCTCGATACATGGAAGCGGCGATGGAGGGATGGGGCGAAGAATTGGTAGGCGGTATAAATATTTCACAACCAGCCCTCCTAATATTTTTCTAGTTTTTCCTCGAGCTCTGGACGGAAATTAACCGTCGAGCCTCTCTTCGCTCACAAGCATTAGCAGCCGCGTCCTTACCCGATCCTCGCGCTGGAGGGTCAGCGGTCCCACAAGAGACAGTGTTCGAGGAGCTCGTCACCCAGTACCGCATCCTCGTGCATCGCGCTGAGGACATGATTGTGCAGCAAGTGTGCGGAGAGGTCGAAGGCGGCCTCAAAGCCCATTTTTCGGCCACCACATCGTGAGTATCCCCCCCCCCCCCCCGCCAATACCGAGCGTTTCTGATGCGTAATATGCGAGCAGTCCCTACCCCAGCCGCCAAGCGGCAGCCGACGACATATCGCTGTCGCAGACGCTCTTGGGCCCTATCTCCCTCCTCTCAACGCATCTAACGTACCTGCGCACGACGCTCCCGCAGACCGTCATGACGGCGCTGTATCGGCGCATTGCTGCGCGGCTCGCGGAACACATTCTGCAGCGCCAGATTCTGTACCGCGGACATATCAGTCGTATTGAGGGTAGAGCGATCCATGCGGAGTGCGAGCTGTGGGTGGAGACGTGTCAGGCGGGGCTGGGCGGCGCGTTGAGCGGGGGCAGGAACCGGGTGGAGGCGCCGTGGCTGAAACTGGTGCAGGCCGGGCGTTTGATTGATTTGGAGGGGGAATCCTGGGAGAAGGTCCAGCGCGGTACATTTGGGACGCAGAATCAGGAGGAATGGGCGGATCTCATGCTCGAGGTAACAGGCTCGAGCGAGATCCCGAGGGAGGAAGTGCAGAGGATTCTCAAGAATAGAGAAGAGTCCCACTCTTAAGAAATTTATCTTGTTGTCCTCTTCCGACTTCAAACTGGCGCGCGCAACAGGAAGCATTTCGAAGTTTTCTCTTTCTTCAACTGATACCTGTGCGCTAATCTAGCCCGGCACTTTACACAGAGTTTCCAGCATCAGAACTTTTCACGGCAATTTTACTCAATTCGTAGCAGTTTTTTTGGTCAAAGCGCAGATATGTGATTTTTAAAAAGAAATTGATGCGATCAGTACGATCAATATGTCCGATTGACAGCTAACGCGAACGTTTTCAAGTCCTAGTCAAGGCTAGTCAAACTGTGCCTCATAAGGGCCACTGAGACGAGTTTACCACACTCAACCGCCAACTCAGCAATGCATCAGGCCCACAATATTGCTTGGGACTCTCTCACCGCTCATTTGATTTTCATTTCCGAAAACCCAGCAGTCACCCCTCGACGGACAGGTTTCTTCCCTCGAGGCTTGCCAACCCAGGCCAAATCTCTCAACCACTTCGCCAGAACGATTGCAACTACTGTTCGGGAGTTTTCGGACACTGAGCGTGCTAAATATCCCCCGCGTTACGATGCTCCTCTACACGGCCAACTCTTTTCCGACACAATACTCTCTCGATACTCAGACCTGCGCTTTCCCTCCGTCACTGCCAAAAACCAGTTGATAGAGAACTGGATTGAACGGGCGGGGTCGCCACCGTCATACTCGTCAAGTCAGGGCGACTCAGTGGCCGACGTCGTGAAGGTTCTTATAACGGAGAATCAAATGGACCAGCTGCTGATGCTGGCCCAACACCCACGAGTTCCGCTCATAGAACTCCACTGGCTGTCTTGGGGACACAGCTTCGGCTGGAACTGCCTCATGGACTATGCGCTCGAAGCCTATATATTCTTCAATGTGCTGCTCTCAAAACCCGAGCTGCATGCAGACGGTCGATATAAATTGATGACCGACTATCGTCGGGTATGCCGCAGGTCAACTTTTTCGTCGGATTATGACGCACAAACATTCCCGCACCGCGAGTTCTTTTGGGGGTCTATGGAGCGTGCCGTGGGGGAAGAGGAGTTCGATACATTGGGGGATTCAAACAAGCTTCACGAGTACTTGAAGATGTGCTTCGGGTTGCTCTACCGCTACGATATGCTGGTGCGCGAATGTGGGCGGACGGTTGATTGGGAAGAGTGTGTTGCATACACTGTTGAGTACCTCTGGAACACCAAAGTGGATCGCGTACAGGACGAGAAAGGTGGCACAGTCACTCGCTTTGCTTAGTGTTTATTACCTGGTTGGAATGAAAACGGAAAATCGGCTAGCTGGTTAGGAACGAAAACGGAAATCCGCTAAAATGGCATGTGTTGTTGAGTCAGAAATTTTGAATTGCCTGAGTGTATAATATATTTCGAGTCAGAAAATTTTGTTGTTGCTGAGTGAGCCATGCCGCAAGCGACGCTCAAATCGGAGAATCCTACTCCGACGCGAGTTAACGGTTATTAAAATATTAGCGGCCATCCGTCGGGCGTCCGTACGAATCGTGATGGACGTGCTGAACAGAGCTCTGTTGAAAAAAATAAGGGATGAAATTTTGTTTTGTGGAACTGCCAAACATCGCGCACCATGGGCAGTTTCGCAGTAGAAATTTTGATGCCCAAAAAAGTGGGCGGCAGCAAGAATAATTGGCGCCAGTAACTGGTTGCGCCAGGTTGCGCCGTTGGGATCAAATTCCGGAACCGCCCTGTCGAAAAAGTTGAACTCCAAGTTCCCATTTAGGCATTTCAACAACGTTGTAGATAGAGCTTGAAAGCCAAGGATGTTCCCATTAGATACTCACCAGCACATAAATAGCGGGCTACTTGACCTTGAGTCGCACAGTTAAAGATGACCACCCCAGAAATTCTCCAAGCGAACGAACGATACGCGGCCAACTTCGACAAGCCCGACTTCAGTCACTTCAAGAACGTTATTATCCGTGAGTATATGCGCGGTTCTCTGAGCCATATCTCGTACTGAGGTTGAGACGTCTAGTGGCTTGCATCGAACCTCGCATCGAGTAAGTTTGTCCTTTGATTTGAAGACGCAAGTCCCTACACCCAGCTGGGTTTAAAGGTCGGCGACGCCATTATTATTCGGAATGCCGGCGGCGTAGCGTACGTCTTGCATCCAATGGCCGGTTGACTCGAACTCACCTCGACAATGTAGCGAAGACGCTATCCGCAGCATAGTTGTGGCCCAGCACTTCGTCGGGGTCCGCCGCGAGATCATGCTCTTCCGGCACACAGACTGCGGCTTGTCCCGAGTGACGACGGAGGGAGTTCGCGACCTGGTGAAAAAAGAGAATCCCGGACGAGACGACGTTGCGAAAATAGTGGATGCCATGGATTTCCACCACATTATTGATCCTGTGGAGTCGGTCAAGCAGGACGTCAAAATTTTGTCAGAGAATCCGCTGGTGATCAAGGGCACGAAGATTTCGGGATGGCTTTATGATGTTGACACGGGCAAGGTGAGCAGGATTTGTTAATGAAAGTGGGCGATCATTGCTGAGTGCACCCTGGTAGATATCGCAGATACTGCAGGCTATCGCCTGAAAGAATAGAGGCCAAATCCGAGGAATGGGATGCAAATTTCTTAAATCTTTCGAATAAATCTGTGTGTCCCGCCGCGGAGATCTAATCGACCCAATCGTTTTGAGTATATGAAACATAGGACGGACCGCCCACCAAGAGAAAACGAATTGTACTAACATGAAAGGCCTTTGCTGACCGGAATTTGAACCATCAGGCTGAGATTATCCAACTTCGGCATCAAGCTGTGCAGCACGCGCGTACGGCTGCGTACGGGCGAAGCACGGGCACGGAGTTGGCGGGCATCGGACATAATGACAACGCAAGTCGGTTCCAAGCTCATAGCCGGTTAGGCTTTAAGGGTTATAGATAGCACTTCCCAAAGCGCTGGTTTAAAAGCTGAAAGGTCTGGCGGTATAAGCAAGCCGTCCAGTATTCAATATGTCCACCGAAGAGTTTCTGCAGGCGAACGAAGAGTATGCTGCCAGCTTCAACAAGCCGGACCGCAGTCTGTTTAAGAATGTGATTATCGGTGAGCACATGCATATCATGCCCTGGGCGAGCTTGCTGATCAGAGCGGACAGTGACCTGCATGGATCCTCGCCTGAAGTGAATATATGACTTTCTTGCGAGAGATACGCTGATCCGGACTCTCAAGTCCGTATGAACAACTAGGTTTGAAATTTGGGGAGGCCATTCACATCCGAAATGCCGGAGGATCCGCGTAGGTCAATTCGAAACCCACCATTCACTTCAATTTCACGGAGACTCTAGCAAAGAGGCCCTCCGTAGTATTATGGTTGCCCAGCATGCCGTCGGAGTAACTGGTCCGATTGCAGTGTTTCATCATAAAGATTGCGGCATGTCCAGGGTTACTACGAGCCAAATGCGGGATCTTGTGAAGAAAGCGACTCCTGGCCGAGATGATGTCGCAGCGGAGGTCGATCACATTGATTTCCACCACATTGAGCACATAGAGCAGTCGGTCAAGGCTGACGTCAAGTTTTTGGTGGACAATCCGGTTGTTTTGCAAGGAACGAAGATAACAGGGTGCGTTTAAATCTTCCGGGCCCGGGCACTACGGACGAGTTGAACATCCGATTTCCTAGGTGGGTTTACGACGTCGATACTGGCAAGGTGAGTGGGATGGAAGAAAGACCCCTTACTGTTGTCTGAGTTTCACCGCAGATATCAAAGGTCGACGAAGCGGTCGCAGTTGGGGCGTGAGAAAAACGAAATAGGGAGGGCAAGTTTGATTCAGTGATCCGGTACCACGTCCGAATATTCCCGAGCTTGAACTAGAACCACAATACCGTTATAATCTCGAGTCTTGCGTCGCAGCCCTTCCTCTTTCCTACTATGTCCGACGAAGCTGCTCAACTTGCGAAACTCGCTGCCCTTTCCCCTCCAACTGAATCGGGAGATCCGGTCATCGCCGTAGGTACGCGACCAAGTACAATAGGCGGGCAGGAGCTGAAGAAAACATTGGAAAGACCTTGACGACGTCTTGAGTTCAACGAATTCGGTGGTTGCTAAATGTCAGTTGTCGTGTCACGAGAAAGAACGCTCCTTCAACATTTCTGGTAGGGCACAACGATAATTTCGGCACCCAGATGGACCTGTCGCAATTTTATTGTCAGTTTCGTTTGCAACTAGACTCCTCCTGCCCGTTTACGATATAACCAGATTACTACTGTTGGAAGGTGGTCTCCTCAATTTAATATACAATCCCATTCTCATCACCGCAGGCAGAATCCGGGCTGGGGAACTCCAGATGAAACTTTCAAGAAATTCAAGGATTTCTATGACACAGGTTATTTCTTAACGGGACCGCCGGAATATAGGCGACATACCTACTTATCTGTCAGATACTATCTTCCGGGCCATTCCGATCCCGGGCGCGCGCGAGGGCGTTCAATCCTTAAAGGATATGGGATATAAGCTGGTCATTGTTACCGCCAGAACGGCTGACCTCGCAGATGCCAGCTGGGAATGGGTGGAAAAGTACTTCCCAGGTATGTGCCACCTTGAATTTATGGCTGTACTTACCTTCATAGGTGTCTTCACCAACCTAATCTTCACCGGACAATTCGCACATAAACTGCATCACAATGAAGTTTTAACTAACCTGACCAAGTCGCAGGTGAGCCGACCTTCGTACTTGAAACGAACAACAACCGATCCTCGTTTTGCAGGTTTGCGCGGACTTGAAAGCCCAGTTGCTCATCGACGATTCAGCAGAGAACGCAATTCAGTGTTCCACGGCCATATCTCCCACACGCGTCTTGCTGTTCGGCGACTATGAGTGGAATAAGCGGATTTCTGGCGGCGGGAATGGTGAGATCAGTTTATTTTTTCTTTCCTTCCTCAATACTTGGTCTAACCCCTCGCGCAGGGGCTGAAGAGATGATGTCTTTTGATCAGCGGACGGCCTTCTGCGGGGGCAGGGAGTTTTGGAAGGAGGAAACACTTGTGATTCCCGACGGCGTGCCATTGGAGCGGGTGAAAGACTGGAGCGGGGTCGTGCGTTGGGTAAAGGCGGCCCGAGAGCGAGGTACAATACTTTAGAATCCAACAAAATCCGGATTAATCGATTTGCTCGAAGGTCTCAGTCGGGACTCGGGAGGGCAAATAAGCGCGCGAATAGACGGCTATCAATTACGTCCGAAAGAGGAAATTGCCGCTTTCGTTGCTCCGCCCAGACTGTCGCCGCCAATGGCACCGTAGATTACAGGATGGATGCACCACGCCGCTAGACGAGACTCTACCCCGACCAACCTCGGGCTCCGACGCGACACAGTCTCCCCGACTCCACTCCAAGGGAGCGTGACGGCGTGGGGTTGTCCTAGTCTCGCAAACAGACTCTATCTACTTTTTGTGAAGATAGTCGTTCACACGTACATATCCGACTCTTCAAGACCACGCTTCAAGCATCTTGACGAGCAGCCTTTAGATCGGGGAGTCGTTTTGGTTTCTGTGCCCTTTGTGTTTTCTCTTCGTTTTCTCGAGGCTGTATGTTGCCGAGATGCTCGAGACTCAGTGATGTGCCCAAATCCTAATTTCCAATGGTTTGCCAAGCCGAGTGTTTGATCCTCGCGCTGCTGCGGCGTCACCAGACCAGGCGTTGCGGGGGACAACCCTGAGGGATGGGGTGGAGTAGCTGGTGGAGTTGTCACGACTCGTTGTTTCAGAAAATGGGCCGAGTCGCGTTCACGCGCGGAACCTACCCTTGTGAAACAACGACTGTTTTCACTTGGTTTTCGCATAAAACATGGAGAGTTGCAATCCGCCTAGCATCCACCATGTTCAAGTTCTCCTCTCTCCTCGCCTTGGTTTTTGCTGCCAGGCTCGTCGCCGCCGCGCCCTGCGACATCTACGCCTCCGGCGGTACGCCCTGCGTCGCCGCGCACAGCAGCACCCGCGCACTGTTCGACGCTTACTCTGGCGACCTCTACCAAATACAACGCGCATCCGACAGCGCCACCAATAATATTGGGCCGCTGTCCGCAGGCGGTGTCGCCAACGCCGCCGCGCAAGACTCATTTTGCGCCGGCACCACCTGCGTGATCACCACCATCTTCGACCAGTCCGGCCGCAGCAACCACCTCACATCAGTAAAACAGCACATTTGTCTTTGGGGTCTTTTGTCTTTGAAGCACGTCTTGAGCAATCTTTGTCTTTGAGTCGCGTCTTTGAGGGTCTTATGTGTTTGAAAACATGTCTTGTGTCTTGAAACCACATCTTGGAGGGTCTTAGTCTTTTTTGTTAGTCTCCTGGTGTCGAGGCCAATTGCTTAAAAAATGAATGAATTTGAAGTAGCTTCTATTCTCCAGTGTAAATTGTTGGAGTCTCAGTTTAGTAGTCGTGTAATTTCTTCAGATCTCAGTCAACTGCTTCAACGTCGTCGAGGTTTGGTCGAGGTGCTATTTGAAGTCTTACATATGGCCAACATGTGGATCTGCACCCAGTGGTTCATGTGGGAGCAGAGAAATCCTTGAGAAATCCGATGTCGAATGGAAGCTGGTGAAAGCTGACAGCCTGAAATTGACTCAAGTCGTTCGGCCTCCGCAAGATCATGATGGAATTATGGCATCGGCGATGATCGCCCGTGCAGGTCCGTGCGCATCACACTAAGTACACGTTGAAAGATGGCACAAAGATGGGATCATTTCGTTCGTTGCCTTCTCCCACCAACGGAGTGTGAGCAGACGCAAGGACCTTACAAATGGAGAAAGAAGCTGACGGGTTCTTTTCGCACCGGTACAGCAGGATTACCGGTGACCCGAGGTAGTGATTTAGGTAATACGCGGAGTTGCCCGCGTCGCGTCGCGTCGGGCAAGTCGGACGAAAGTCACGGCGTGCCAGTGAAAGACCCACCCGCTCTGGAATGGCACCAGCTTTTACGCGTGGTGTGACGCATCAGTCACCGGTGACCAGACGCGTCGCTCAAGGTGAGCAGCGCGCGGTGTCACCAATGGGCCTTGCGTGACAGGACGTGTCCTAAGGACACTGTCCTTGCTCAGCTTGAAACTTAGCCCAAGTCCACTGGCAGGATCTCTCTGGTAACCCATGCAGATGGTGACAGAGGCATTGGCAACGCGTTGGTGGTTCATGGAGTGTGAGTATTTGTGCTTTTGCACATAATAATCTTACTTGCGCTAGACTACTAGTTATTTCAACATTGAGGCAAGGGTTACGCGACCGCAAAATGTATTGAAGTTGTAGGCAAGATTAATGACAGCTGTATGAATCGTGACGTTCCTGACGACGACGTTCAGGTGAAGGAGGGATGGGTACACTAAAAGTAGCTCTGATAGGAGGAGTAGAGTGGCGCCGAGTGCCAGTGGGAGGTGGGGTGCGAGAAACTGATGCAGCTAGAGCTTGTGAGTGCAATGCACTTGATGGATCTGGAGAGGATATGGACAAACGGGTCAGCTGTGCAACTAGGGATTCCAAAGGATCACAGAAAGCGGCTAGTTGCACGCGCTGGGATTCAGAGTGTACTTCCCGAACGGTGCGTAAGCAATCACCAAGTTCCTTGATTTTGGGAGCATGTCGAGACAGCTCGTAAGAGACGCGAGCAATGGCTTGATTATCGACAGCGATGGCAGATGTGCCGGAATGGCGGAGTACCTTTCAAGACATTCACTTCAAGGGACCGTTATTATCAAGGAGCTCAGGAAAACTTACAAAATTGCCGACGTTCAATTCGTCTCCATCAGCACTCGCATCGGTTGCAACACTCTCGTTATCATCTTCCTCGTCAACACCCTCCTCGTCCCCGGATGAGTCTTCATCACACCCGCTTGTAAAGGCCACACCGTCCACAAGTAGTTCGTTGACATTTTGGGCAGCGACAACGGTTGGGTTGATAATCGTCCCCGGGGTATTGAGTGTCGACATTTGAAATGAGTGGAGGGTGAGTCTTGCTTGCAGGATGCGTGCCTCTGCCTCTGAGGTCGGAAGATATATGACGGGAATATCGGGTACTGAACGACGCAGTTCCCCGATTTTTAGTAAAGCTGCCCGGATGTGCTTGCAGGCTCCGCCGTGTTTCGCAAAATCTGGACCGTTGCATGATGCGGTCCCGTTTATGCGGATTTCGATGTTGTATGACATCGGCTCGGTGTCAAATTCGGTGGCCAAAGAAGAGTAACAAGTGAATGAGAAGGTGCCCGCGTCAAATGTTGGTACCGAAATCTGGTTATCTTCCAGTAAACGCATGGCGGCTGTGTCGCGTGAGGTGTCTGGCGCGAAGAATGCGACAGGAGCCAAATCTTCAGGCAACATATTTTTCTTGGCTTGAAGCAGGGATTTTCCCCCAGGCAAAGACAGAATCCATTCCGCAATATGTGCCTGCTCTGCACGCTGCATACGTCGTTGAGCAAAGACTGCAGGCAGGATCTTTGTTATGAGAACATTGATCAGGACATCTACACGTAGACGTCGACCACCACGCTGCCAACGCCGAAGGTATTTTCTTTTGAGTAGCCCGTTAAAGGACTCGAGATGATTGGTAGTCGGTAGAACGCCCTCGAATCCGCACCCTAAAATTCCTGCAGCTGTATAGCGTCCAAAATCGGACCAGCTCGCCCACAGGTCGAATGAGAGCCAATAAGTGGAGAGATATTCCAAATGGAGGAGACCTCTCTCCGCTGGTGCTCCATGTGATGTCTCCATCCACGCTGTCAGAACTCGTCTCTCGTCCTCGATGATGTGGATAGCAGCCGCTAAGCTCGTCGTCGAAACAAGCTTCTCCTCCACCAGCCGCAACCGCGCTTTGACCTCCAATGATTCCGCCGACTTCCCTTTCACAAGTTTATTCCGGTGATTCCGCCATGATTGTCGAAGATGGAATTTACAGATGAGGAGGACAATCCCAGGGAACACGCGAAGGAGGGCTATGCGTTCCTTCAAGTCTGTGTCTGTAATGGCCACTAGGACGTAGAACGATTTGCCACCACGAAATTTCTCAAGGGAGGTCTGCCAGATTTTTAGAAGTTTGGCAAGAATGTCGGCGTCGTAACCAGAGGACGAAAGCTGGTTTCCTGAGGGGGCGGAGAAAAGCAGAAAGGCGAGGGGGACACCTTTCTTATCCTCATCGATGCCCATGACAATGAATAGTAGCAATCGGCTGTCGCACACACCGAATGTGCCGTCGACAACGATCTGGGATTTGTACCCATACTTCCATGCGGCCTCTTTCATCTCATCGGTGGATATGCACACCTCAAGCCGTTCATCTTTGGCAGCGCGCTTGGAGTAGTGGAAAATAGCGGATGCGAGAGTGGAATTGTACTGAGGGGAGTTGGGATTAAGCCACTCGTCGAGGTTGATGTGGGGTTTCTCCGACAGCTTTACTCCGTGTAAACGGCTGTACTGACGGTAGAGGGAGCGCGTATCGTAGCGCTGCAACAACCAACGATACTTCCAATCCTTCCCGTGCTTGGGTATGAGTCCTTCACCGCCGCTGGCAACCCATTCACGGTTGCGCTGCTGGATGTCCGTGAGCGAGACACCGTTCGCAAGCTGGACTAAGGCCGCTTGGTAAACGGACGGATGAAGGGGGAGGGCGGGGATTCGTTGCATTAATGCCGACTTACAAGCCGCGTTGTGCTCTAGAAAGCCTCGAACACGTAATATTTTTTGAGTTTCAATTATAAATGTGATTTCGGCGTGCGCTAAACATCCAGTAAAATCGACGGCGGTGCGGCGTTTCCTGGAGCCGGCCTGACGATGGTCATACCCACAGTCGCTATGCGAACAGGTGAGTATTGAGACGAGAGTTGAAAAGGAACAACAAACGCACCATTGCAGTAAAACCCGCTTGGTTCTGCCCCCATCTTTGCTCGTCGACCACTTCACACTCCATCTATTCCCGTTGTCCTCACGCGAATCGAGATCCAGTCCATGGGATGCCATCAAGGCTGCAGCTTCGTACTGGGACTGCTGCTCCTGATCACCGTTCACGTAGAATTTCGCGTCGAGACCCGCGTTCGACACGTTCAGCGCGTCAATCGCGCTTCTTTGCTCAGGAGTCAGCCATAGCTCTTTCAGCTGGATGTCGGACGCGAGACTGCGCGGGGGGATGGTGATATTCTGTCGTTCAGAGGTTTTTTTCAAGCCTTGTGCAGCCTCCTCAGCTGTTATATTAGCGAAACGGACTTGGAAAGCAGGTGGTCCGCTGGATGTGCGCTTTTTGGCAGGTTTGGTCGGCTCTTTGGGCATCTCACCGGGAAACCTTGGTAGCTCAAGGATGGGAGCAAGGAAGAAAAGGCGAAAAAATGTCGCATTCTGTCCAATACACGTACACTGAAACGGCGGCGAGGTGAGCAAGCAACAGCGGATGGCGGAAGAGGTCAAAACGTGCGAAAAAAGAAGCGCCATCCCGATATGGAAGGTCCTTGGGTGGGCCACCGTTCCCCCACCAACTCGTCCCGTCCGTTATCTCTGCAAGTTCACCACTTTCCTCCCCAAGATACAACGTCCCACCGTCTCTCTTCAAGCTTCAAGCACTTATTCCTTGCCCTGCAATTTCATAGCTTCCCCAAGATGTGACGATCTCTCAAGCTTCAAGTCCCCCCCGCTCTCCAATGGCTCCCAGTCCTTGCATCTCGTGTCCAGTCTTCCTCCACCATGCAATGTCTCAAGATCTTGTCAAGTGCTCAAGCTCAAGAGTCCTCAAGATATCTGCCATCCGCGCCCACCGCGTCACCGGGAGCAGTTTCCGCGTCAAGTCGCAAGTGTGTCCAAGACTCCAAGACCTTCAATAACGTTCAGCAAGTGGTCAATGGGCAAACTGTTTCTCAAGTGTCTTAACTTCTGAATTTCTTCCTCTGCCCATTTTATTTTTGCCCCGTCGCATGTCCTCCTGGATTCCCTCCCCAAATCTCGAAGGTGAGAGCAGGGATCCGAGCCAGGTGATCGGTGTTTCTGTACGTAGTTGTCGTTACAACGTAGTATCCATACGACGTAGTATCCATTGTATCTGTCCCTGTAATATATTGTTATTTCCCATTGATCTCGTCTTGAGTGATATCTTTGACTGTCCTGGTGGAACTTGAAGTGTCTTGAGAAGAAGCTTTAGTAAAGATGATGTATGTCTTTGACGTCTTTCCCAAGACGAATCGTCTTATCTAAGCAAAATGAACCTGGTTGCTCAAAGACGCACATCTTGGGAAAAAATGTGTCTTACGCGTCTTTGGCGTCTTGGCCAAGACGCCAAAGACGCCAAAGACGAACGTGTTGTTTTACTGATGCACGCAGGCCCCTGCCGGTGGCGCCGCCCCCGGTCCCGACTTCCTTGTCGCCGCGGATGGCGCGCCGGTCACGTTAAACGGAAAGAAGGCGTATGGCGTCTTCATATCGCCCGGCAGTGGCTACCGCAACGACAAAACCAATGGTATCGCCGTGGTCAGTCTTTTTACCTCTCATGTTACACCTCCGTGTGCTGATACCAACGATTATCCTCAAGGGCGACGCTGCAGAGGGCATGTACGCGGTGTTCGACGGCACGCATTTCAACGGCGGCTGCTGTTTCGACTATGGTAATGCCGAGGTCTCAAATGACGACACAGGCAACGGCCACATGGAGGCCATCTACTTCGGCACGGGTACAGGCTTCGGCACCGGCACCGGCAGCGGCCCTTGGGTCCTCGCTGACCTCGAGAATGGCCTGTTCACCGGACCCAACACGTCGGGCGTCACCGACAGCAACCCGACGATCACTCAGCGCTTCGTCACTGCCGTCGTGAAAGGCGAGCCGGGCAACCAGTGGGCGGTCCGCGGCGGAGACGCTCAGTCTGGCTCGCTAGCGACGTTCTACAGTGGCGTGCGCCCCAAC
This sequence comes from Mycena alexandri, assembly GCA_029233265.1. Taxonomy (NCBI): domain Eukaryota; kingdom Fungi; phylum Basidiomycota; class Agaricomycetes; order Agaricales; family Mycenaceae; genus Mycena; species Mycena alexandri. Next base: position 754,876 of record JARJCM010000012.1, on the reverse strand, counting down.
GATGGCTACAACCCCATGAGCAAGGAGGGCGCGATCATCCTCGGCATCGGCGGCGACAACAGCGACAGCTCCCAGGGTACGTTCTACGAGGGCGTGATGACCTCTGGCTATCCGTCCGACGAGACCGAGAACTTTGTCCAGGCCAACGTCGTCGCGGCCGGGTACGCCGTCACTTCGATGACCAGTGGTCCCGCCCTTGCTGTGGGCTCCGCCGTGTCGTTCCAGGTGACGACGCCGGGTTTCACGATCCGCTACATCGCGCATACTGGCGATACGGTCAACACGCAGGAGGTGACCTCAGGTGACTCGAGCGCGCTCAGGCTGTCTGCGAGCTGGAACGTCGTCGAGGGTCTTGCGAACAACCAGTGTGTCTCCTTCGAGTCGCGCGACACGCCCGGTAGCTTTATTCGGCACTCAAACTTCAACCTGTTGGTGAACGCCAACGACGGCTCGAAGATCTTCCACGAGGACGCGACGTACTGCCCCCAAGCCGGGATCAACGGGCAGGGTAACTCGATCCGCTCGTGGAGCTTCCCGACGCACTACTTCCGACACTTCAACGCCGTTCTCTTTGCTGCGAGCAACGGCGGTCCGGACACGTTCGACACCACTGCGTCGTTCATCGACGATATTAGCTTTGTCGTCACCAACGCCTTTGCCTAACTGCTCGCCCAAAAATCGAAACCAACGATATGTACAACGTATTTTGTGAGAGTACACGGACCAATGTTCACTGTATTTATTATTCTACAATGTGTACTCGGACTAGATTTATCATATAGAAACTTTAGTCAAGTCAAATCCTCTGGAGTCCTATACCATACTCAGACACGTGGGCCACCTTTTCTGGGGCTCCGACGTCTTGTTATGTTGCAAAAAAAAGGCATTGTGCGAATTGAACGTTTTTTGAACCGTGGGAATTCGCCTCGGCTTGAGCCGGCGTGTTACCCTTCTTTCATTTGTGCCGCGACGCTCTTACTCATATCTGGCCCTCGCCTCTCGGCAGCTCAGCGTTTTCCCTCATTTCTGATACTGCAAGCTGATACGCATACGGTCGGCATTGAATATCGACCGTCCCTGGAGGACTTTGCTATTAGTAGTTGTGACTTGCAAAATCTCTAAATGTCTCGTGTCTTCAGCCGGAATGGCCTGGAGAAGAGTCTCTCTCTTGTCGGCTTACGCTACTTGGACAGACTTTGAACTTAGAAAAATTTCTGAAGCTATGCGATCCTTTCCGCCATGACCGACACAATCCGAATAGCCGGTGAGGCTCTCAGCGCTCTGTCAGAATCTCTCGGGCTCATGTTGATGCATGAGCATTAACCGATGCGATTATTCAGGGCATCTGGCGCCGACAAGCAGAAAGACACACAAAAATCATTTAACAATCACCTCAAACCTTCCAGAGATGTCCATCCAACAGCTCATCGAAGCGAACCAACTTTATGCTGCCACCTTCAAAAAGCCTGAAATCCTCCCCAGGGATTTGCTTATTAGTGGGTGATTCCAGCCAGAAATGCTCTCGGACGACTGACTGACGAGTCATACGGTGAGCTGCATGGATCCTCGCATCTAGTAATTGTTCTTTCCGGTCGTAATACCTCGGGATCTGACCCCCGACAAAACCTTCCAGGCCATACGAGCAGCTGGGGTTCAAAATTGGAGCTGGCAGAATCATCCGAAACGCCGGTGGTTCGGCGTGAGTCTATTCTCCTCTTGGATCCGTGCCACCCATAATAAATACCCTTCCAGGCATAACGCGTTGCCCGGAGTAATCGTTGTTCAGCAAAAAATTATGGAATCAAAAATATTGCAGTCTTTCAATTCGAATACTCTTCGCTAAATGGCTTCCTTTGTAATCGCGCCCGAATTTATTCCTAATTTTACTGGATGCCCGTTTGAGATTCCTTCTCAGTGACATCATCTCTGATCAACCGGCGTTGAGTTCCCAAACAGGCAACGCGGATTTATCACATGTTTTGACTTGTCTCCTTCATGAGAGTCTTTGACATTTCGCCCTTGGGTTCGTGACTAAGCATTTCTTTATGTGGAAGGCTGATCTCGGCAGCTTTCGGCGCCTCTCACACAATTTCATCCTCCGCCTCTTCACTCATTCTTGCCTTTCACCACCACCACAACAAGTTGCCACTCGGGTTCCAGCTCCCCACATCCCCATCATCCTTCAATATTCAATGCCAATGCATCCCTCGTCGCCCCTCTTCCGGTCTCAACGGTACGCTGTGGTGATGAGGCAAAATGTTACATTGCCACCGTCGCTGCGTGCTTCGTACACGATAATATACTCATTTTGGAGGTGTGTCGCTATTTATTGGCCCTTTCACATTACGGTCGTGCAGTCTTTCACGTTATGGCAACCGTGACGACGTGCCGGCGGCGCGGCGTCGCGAACATGACGAGCGCGGGGGGATCAGTACGGGCCATTGGGGAGCAGCATGCACAGTTGCAGGCATTTCACCCTTCCCCTGCCACCCATCCTCCTGCTCCTTCACCCCATCCTTTACTCACTTCGTAGCCGCTCCCCAATCTCGCTGTGTTATATTGCCACCTAGTTTTTTGTACTTACAATGCTTAGTATACATACATATTGAAATGAAACCCAGTTCTCCAGTGCTACATTCCTTTCAAAATGCCATTGAATTCAACAGACGTGAATTTCTCTCGTACTGTACTTGAGAAATTACTGCCGCAAAGCCTGCCGTTGACCGCCGGGATGCCGTTCCCGAAAGGGCATTACCATTTAAGGGAAACCCAAGGGCGAAAAGTGGAAAAGTATGAATGAGATGCCTTCCGCCACGGCTACCCTGCGCTCTCGACAGCTGAAAGAAATACTTGCAAAGTTCAGCAAAGAATACACTGCACACCGTCCCGCCATCCAGCGGATCTTGAACGCGGCCTTTGCTCTCTACGCGGTCGGCGCGACATACCGCGGCCTCTCTGCTCGCCCCAGTACACCGAAGAAGGATAAGGGGAGGGGAAAGGGAAAGGGAAAGGATGTCGAGCAGTCCGGGCGGCCACCGAGGGTTGCGGTGTGTGACATCTGCATTCCCGCCCAACATATGATATTCATACCAACAGGTGGACGCGCTTTTCTACCGGCGGCTCTCCAACATCTTGAAGATTGTTATACCTAGCCTGACGAGCAAGGAGGCGCTCCTCCTCGTCATGCACTCGAGTCTCCTGGTGTTCCGGACCGTACTGAGCTTATACGTCGCGAATCTGGACGGCGTGATTGTCGCCAGCTTGGTCCGCGCGCAACCGAAGCAATTCTTTCTGAATATCCTGCGATGGTTGCTTGTTGCAATTCCAGCGACGTGGACCAACTCTTGGTTGAATTACATCCAGAGCAAGCTCGCGATTGCGTACCGGACGCGGCTGACGAACGAGGTGCTGCAACAGTATCTTGGCTCGGAGGCGGAGGGTCCAGAGGGCAAGGTGTATTACAAGTTATGTGCGTATCCAATGGACTTTTTGAATGGAATTCTAAGCATTACTGCAGCGAATCTCGATGACCGCATTGTCAACGCGGACCAGTTCGTAATTTCTTGTCCATAATTCTAACCTAATGTGCTATAGGATGATCACCAACGATATACAGAAATTCTCTGTGCATCTGGCTGCCATTTATTCGAACCTCGCGAAGCCAGTTCTGGATGTTATCCTGTATAACTACCAATTGTCGCAGAACGTCGGAGCGGAGGGTCTCCTTGGCCTCACGATCCTAGTGCAGTCCACGGCAGCATTACGCGAGTTTCTTTTCTTCTTTGCATGGCTTGTCCTGACTGTCATTTGCAGTGCGCTACTTGACTCCGCCGTTTGGGATGTACACCGCCATGTCGGCGGAACTCTCTGGGTCTCTACGACACACTCATTCGAGGCTCGTAGAGTTTGCCGAAGAGGTGGCCTTCATGCGCGGTGAGGAGACGGAGAAGATGTTGCTCGAGAGAGACTATGCGAGCGTGATGAAGCACGAGAATCGTGTTCTCAATCGGAGATGGTGGTTTGGCTGCATCGAGGAAGGCGTGATCAAGTGGCTATGGGGAAGCTTCGGGGTAAGCCTCGTTTTGCCAATATCTTGTGTTCGGAAACCCGATACACGTCTTTCAGCTTGTCCTGTGTGCCATCCCAGTATTCTTCAAGTTGCCCGGTATTTCCAGCATGGACTTGGGTGGACGCACTGAGGGTGAGGTTCTCTCTTTTTATGCACACCTAGATATTAATTTCAGCAGGATTTATCACCAACAGACGACTCCTCTTGTCTTCTTCAGGTGAGCCCGACATATTTGCGACCTCAATATATTACTGATTGTATTCCAGATGCCTTCGGGCGTGTAATGTACTCGTACAAGGACCTCTCTGAGCTTGCCGGCTACACCGCGCGGGTTTCCCTCCTCCTGGACACAATGAAAGATGTCAAGAATGGCAAGTTCGAGAAAGCGCTTGTTAGCAGTGCGACCACGGGCGAGAATGCCGAAAGTGCGTCAGTGTTATTTGCGTTGTCCACATCTTGACGTTTGGTGTAGTTCTGAAGGGCCGAGGCGAGGTCTTCGAGTCGGAGGACATTGTTTTCGAGAACGTGCCCATCGTTACGCCCAACGGTGATATCCTCGTGAGGAGCTTGAGCTTCCATGTGAAGCCAGGGGTACGTCCTTCTGTCCGAGCGCGGATTATAACTCACACTATTGACAGCAACATCTGCTCATCGTGGGTCCCAACGGTTGCGGTAAATCATCGCTGTTTAGGATTCTCGGCGGATTGTGGCCCGTCTATGGAGGTGTAGTCCGGAAGCCAGCGGCGTCCGAATTCATCGTTATACCCCAGCGACCATACCTCTCTCTGGGAACGCTACGGGACCAGATTATATACCCGCACTCCAAGGCGACTATGGAGGCCCGTACGTTGTCATTCTTTAAATGTCTCGACGTGGAATCCTCACTTATTCATGCAGGTGGAGTTACGGATGCCGATTTGTTTGAAGTGCTGTCTGCTGTGGAGATGCACAGCATTGTCGAGCGGGAGGGCGGATGGGATGCTGTCAAGGACTGGCGGGAGGCACTTTCTGGCGGAGTTCAGCAGAAGATTGCGTGGGCACGGTTGTTCTACCACAAGCCCAAGGTAATCTTATTCTCTGTCCACCAAATTCATCTGACTGGCAACAGTATGCAATTCTGGACGAAGCGACTTCACTCGTGCCGCAGGAAATGGAGGGCTTGATGATGCAGCATGCGACGCGACTGGGGATAACGCTCTTGACCGTCTCGCATCGGCCCTCGCTCTGGCAATGGCATGCGCTGATTCTGCAGTACAACGGCACTGGCGGCTATGTATTCACGCGATTGGACGCCGAGAAGAGGCTGGCACTGCAGGAGGAGAAGCAGTCTTTGGAAGCCAAGTTGCTCGAAGTGCCCAAGATGACCGCGCGGCTGGCGGAGCTGAGATTGCTTGCAGAGGCGCGGAGGACGATCTAATAAATGGGTGTACGATATATTTATACAGAGTGGTCATCAAGTAACGCTGCTGCCATGCAGAGGTGTAAAGTCTGCAAATGGGAGATATCCGAGTCATACTACTGCTGTAAATCATGAAGAGTCAACGGGCTCGAGCGGTCGACGCAGGCTTTCGGCTCGGGATAACGGTTTAGAATGCGCTCACGCTGCTTCTGCTGCTCTGCAGGCTCGGACGTCGAAGGAATAATCTCAAAAAGCAATTTATTTTACTTTTCTCCCCTGTTGCGAATTGAAGAGGGTGGAGATATTAAATTTGTTCGGAAACGTTTCGTACCGGTTGAGAGGAAGCTCCCAGCCGGCGCTTCCTACAGACTGTATCTTCGACCGCAGGGTCAGTATTCTAGGTGCCAGGGAGAGACTAGCAGTTCAACAACAGTCCAACTCCAACGACTCACTCTCTTGTACCAGAGGGCCAGGTAAGAGTTGCACATCATAGAGCGTAACGTTCTTGTGTTGGCGTTGTCTGAGTAGCTCGGAAGGTAGAGTCAGGAGTCCCTCTCCCAAAGCTGCAACCGATGCAGTCGCCAACTGTGATCCGCGATTGCGTGCAATTTGGAGTCAAAAGTTTTTTGACGACGTATCTTCCGTGGCTTTTAGAGGGTAAATCCAGTCCGGGTAACTCACAGACTTGGCATTCACGAATACCGACACCGTGAAGGCCCCGGGTATAATGATGTCGGATTCATCCATGTTTACGGGAGAACGGAGAAGCAGTCTCTGGAGACCAAGCTGCTCGAAGTGCCTAAGATGACTGCGGCTTGGCGGAGCTAAATTTGCTTGCAGAGCGAGTACTCATAAGATAGGGGTGCATGATGTAATTACGGCGAATATGATTCGATCCGGGTTGATCCGACACAAATGCGCATCCTGATTTGGTCGCACGACCCCGTTGCCGGTCGGATTTGCAACCGGGTCTCACTGCCACTACTCCAATCTCTCTTTTGTACCACTACACCTTCACGCCTCTAAACGACCTATAATGCATTTCTTCTCCCAAACATTCAACTACGAGTGAGACTCCTTGGTCTCTTCGATGAACTGGAACTTACAAGGCGCAAAAAAAGGCATCCCTGGTCTCATGTAGTTGTCGGGATGTGGCATAAATACCCCAATCCCAAATGCTCCCATGTTGTCAGCATAGACGTCCTAGATCGCACCGTGGACCCCGAGACGGGCATAATACGAACAGAGCGTATCCTTGGTTGCAAACAGAAAACACCGACTTGGATAGTCAAGGTGCGTCTGTTGCGTCAGTCGCGTTCAATGTGTCGTCTTACTCCGGTGCTGCAGATATTCGGTGGTTCTGAAGACGCATTTGTCCGGGAAATATCCTTCATCGACCCCACTACACAAAACGCGACCATCACCTCCGTCAACCTCTCGCTCTCGCAGTTTGCAACATGCTTTGAGCGGATACAATACTTGCCCGCGCCCAACAACCGGACGTCGTTCACGCAAACGGCGGAGATCCAGGCGCGGATGACACTCTGGCGGAGCGCCGCCGATGGGCTCGAGAAGTGGCTGGTTCAACGATTTGAACAAAATGCGCACTTGGGCAAGCTGGGATTCACGGACGTACTGCGCTCGTTAGAGGAGCGACACCCGGAGACGGCTGCTGCATGATGGATTTGGATTCGAAGACTTATTTGCTATAGATCGTAGACATGTTTATCAAAAGTATTCACCCCACCCCGCACGTTGCGATGTATTCTTATCCGTATTCCTGTACTTGCGCCACGGCGCCAGCTTTTAATTCGAGCTCGATGTGTCTTTCTTGGGTGATCACTCCCTTGTGAAAACCGTCATCAAATCGTCTTCAAATCGTCGGTGCGTGACAAATTGTGACGATCCGTTTTGACTCTCGACTTGCCGCTGGCCACAGTGCTTCCTTCCCGCCGCCACCAACGACGACGAGGAGGACAACGGCGACGACGACGACCGGAAGACGGAAGGCGAGAAGGGCACGTACGCGAGACAATGTCCAAGCTCGCAAAAGACAGTGCCGCGTTCAAAAGCGTGCTAAAGAGACAAGACTATACTTCATGGCATTCTCAGCCTAATTCCACTCCCGCGGCGACTCCTGCTCCCGCTCCGCCTCCGAGCGAAGCAGATCCCGACTTTGTTCCTTCATCATCCAAGAAGAAATCACGACCAAAATCCAGTGGGGTAGCACACTGGGTGGCTATTTTGCCTGCTGATGAACTGTGTTAGATGTGGTCTGGTCGCAGCCCGCCGATACAGGTTCTGGGAACAATGTCAACACTCAGCTTGTCTATGCCGTCGACTATCTCAAGGTAATTTGCGCGCTTTCGTTTGCTACTCCTAGTCTCAGCGTTATATGTGATGCAGTCGACCCCGAACCCGACTCGTCTCGAGGACATTGCTTTGTTAACGAATACGCCTCTACTTGAAGATCCTGTGCTGCTCGAAAAGTTCAAGGCACACGATCGGATTTTGTACAACCCCAAAACAGATCTTTATTCGTACAAGGTGCGTCGTTCCTCCCTGTGGCGCTTCATTCCTGACTCGTTGTTTGCTAGCATAAATACAACTTTCGAAATAAACCTGCGTTGTTAACGGAAATTCAACGCGCGACCAAGAGCGGTCGGGGGATCCATGTGAAGGCTCTGAAGGAGGCATGGAAGGAAGCGCCGTCTGCTATCGAAGAGCTCGAGGCAGAGGGCGAGGTCCTGGTGACGCGGACGGTCAAGGACGGTCAGTTGCGGATGGTTTTCTGGAATGAGATCAAGCCGAACGAGGACAGCGGAGGAGTACCGGTCGAGAAAGGCGAGCCTCGATATTTCTTTTGTGGTTCGGAGACGTGTGGTTGTTTCCGCCGTCCTCCATGGATACTAACACTGGAAGGATAGAATTCATGGACCTTTGGCATGGTCTGAAACTGCCCGACGATGTCGAGTTGCGCCGAGAGTTGGCAAAGGGTTTGTCGCTATTTCTTTCGCCCGATTAATCTTCTAAGGCAAATTGTAGAGGGCTTGCAGCTGACCGCGGCGGCTCAAGCTCCCGTACGGGCAACGACGAAGAAGAAGGGCAAGCGGGGAGGGGCACCTCGTCAACGCCAAGTCCGCCTCACCAATACACACTTGGCTGGCGACATCGACTTGACGAGGGATTATGCTCCTCCAGGAAAATAGCCGTTCGGACTCATTACTTCCCTGTACTGTACATAGACTACGATACGGAATATATACCTGATTGTCTTCATCGATATGATGTGATTATGTCAGCTTTCCTTTTAGGAAAATCCTCTTCCCCTCCACGATAATCGCTTCGAACGACTTCGAAACGCAATTCACACGTCCCCGGAGTGCAAAAGGCACGTCAGAGGTCTCTTCTATCTATTCACCCGTCTGATTTCATTAACCGCGGAAAGAGGGAAAAACTATCGTCCACCAAGGCAATTCGCCTCTTTCCTCCTCCTACCACCATGGACGAGCTTTTGCAACACGTCTTGCGCGAACTCTCGTTCGACGGTGATCTTGGTGAGTACATATACGCCATCACATGATGGTCCACGACCTCTTTTCCCACCGTGGACGCGACCTCGTTCGGGTTCGAACCTGGTCGTGCTCCTTTTCCTAGTTTCTTTTTCGGTGCTCATGTTCCCACCTAGGATGTAACGTCTCTCGCCTGCGCGACTTTGTTATCGATTTCTATGCCCACAGCACCAATACGGGTGCTCAGAACCCTGACGACGCTTTTTGTGCGTTCGTGTGGTCGCTTGTCGTCCAACAGCCGACGGTGATCGTCGGCACGGTTCCTGAGGGTGTAACGACCGAGGTCTGGATCGCACCGCAGAACAGCGCGAAGAAAAAGGCCAAGGCAAAGGGCGAAGAGCTTGTCGAAGTCGTTCCCGCAAAACTCGATGTCGTCCCCGACGCGAAGAATAGATCGTTGGATGATCTGAGGCAAGAGTATGGCGACAATTTGAGGCTTGCGGCCAATCCTGAGGCGACTTATGCTGCTATTACGGGTACCCACATTCGAGCACGCTTTTTCCCTTGATTTTAGGAGTCGTCAAACTAATCGATCGTTTACAGTTTCCGAAAATGAGCCCCATGGTTTATTCTGCTCTCCAAATCATCACCCGCGGAAGAGATACCGGCGTCTCCGTCGTCGAACTTGGCCAAAAATCTAAATACGACCAGAAAACTTGTTTTTATCTTGTCAGACAGCTCACCGAGCTCGATCTTGTGTCCGTTTTCTGAATTCTATTTCTAATTTCAAATGCTTACTCACCCCCTTCTACAGCGTCAAAGTACGTCGTGGAGGTGTCGGGAGTCATTTTTGCATACACAAGTACTTCTTCGACCGAAGCGAATCTTGGAAAGCGATCCGAGAGGAAGAAACGCGTGCAGCGGCCGAAGCGCGCCCACAAGCTAGCCCATCGGCGGTGGTCCAGGAAGAAGATGGAATTGTCCCGGAACCTGCGGGACTTCACTTTTCTCCCATCGATGCCCGTCATCTATCCAGCATGCCCCTGGTCAAAGCCCGTATCATTAAATTACTTAAAGCATCCAAGAATTCTATGCACGCATCAAACAATATGCTTATTGCAATTGTGCGTATATTTCTGGGGTTTCTTGCCTTATTTTAACTAACCACGATTTTTAGGGCTTTGCACATCCTACCAAGACCGATCGCCGTTTCTTTGCTTCCCGCACACGCGAACTCGTCGAGCAGCGTATCATTGAGCATGTATTTGTCCCCGTCAAGAGTCGGAAAGGTACCTTGACGAGTGGGGTCCGATGCTTCCGTTTGGTGGCCGCGGCCGACGAAACTGCGACAGACGTCGTAGTTGTTCAACCTGATGATGATCCCTCGGCCGGTAAGTCTTTCCTTTTTATTTTATTCGATTATTAATATGTTTCCCCAACAGAGGAACAAAGCGCAGTCAAAATGAACTTGACGATCCACAAGCAAATTATCTCTCTTATCGAGGAGTCCGGGACGACTGGGATGACCCTTAACGTAAGTTTTATTATTATTATTTCATGTCTTTTTTGTGCATCACGGATTGATTCGTTCCGTCACGTCTAGGAACTTACTGCAGCTTTATGCCAATTCGACAGACGTACCATCGAGCTCCTGCTCACCCGCGCCGAGAAGTTTCCTCCCCCTGCACATCTCAGCGACCTCGGAATTGCCGGTCTAATGGAGACTAGCGGCCGTGAACGCCGGAACCGATATTTCACCATTGCATCCTACAAGGCGCTCGTCGCGCAAGAAAACCTTGACAAGACGAGCGCAGGATACACCGACGTGGATCTCAGCGACGTCGGAGGATTCTTCCCCTTTCCGCCCGAAGCATTCTATAAGGACCTGAAGGCTTTGGTCTCACATCAGGACCGCGACGCTAGGCTCACTCGTGCTCCACAAAAGTCAAAGCCAAAGCCGCGCAAGAATCCTCTGCTGGCCGACGGGACCGTGAAGAAGGGGCGGCCGAGGAAGATCAGAGCTGACGGCACTGAGTTCAAGCCAAGGAAACCACGCAAACCCAAGGTCGAAAGTGAGGCTGGCCCTTCGGAACCGAAGAAAGCTCCCCGCAAACGCAAGGCTGAGGATGATGCGACGGCTGGTCCTTCTGAGGCAAAGAAAGCTCCCCCGGCTAAAAAACGACGCCTCAATGCTAAGCAAGGTATTGCACAATTTATTTCCGCTCCTCAAAATTCTAACTTGCTATACCAGATCCTGCCGACGATGCTATAGTAATTGGACCGAACGGAGATGCCCCAGCGGACGCTGTTCCTGTCCCTGCTCCGGAGGATGCGCCCCCGCCAAAGAACCGAGGGCGGCCCTCCAAGAGTGCTTCCGATGATGCGCCTACGGTTCCCAAAAAGCGCGGTCGCGCCAAGAAGGCCGCAGTCAATGACGACGCAGACCTTGATCCCGCCGCCGAGTCGGATGGACCCTCGAAGCGCGCAAGGCTAAAATCTCCGGCACCACCGGCTCCAGATACTCCACCCGCCGATAACATCCCCCCGGTCACCACTCTCCCTGCTCAGAGCTCGCCGAGTACGCACCAGTCATGGGGATCGAGCCCGCTTACCGTTTTAGACGAGCTCGAAGACGATGTTGAGGATAAACCGGCTGCGGAGATTCCCGAGGATGAAACTGCCGCAGAGTTTCCCGATGACCCTACGAATCCCGCTCCATTCACCCTCCTCACATTCCCCGTACTCGACGACTCCCCTAACCTCGACATTCCTCACACTCCTTCTGATTCAGTCCCCCTTCCCTTTCCTATCGATCCTGCTCTCTCCGATGCACCTCGCCCTGCGTTACCCCAAGTGAGTGAACACGAATCTGAAAGAGGACGCAACCTCTAACACCTGTTTCTAGCGATCATCTAGCCTCTTTGCCGTTGACACTCCGGCAATCAAACAGCCGAAAGTGAACGTTTCTACTCTCCGGCGCGAGAATGAGCTGTACCGCGTCCTTCAGGAGCTCGGAGGAATTTTGAATACACAGACGAAGGACGTCTTCGATGCTCACCAGGCGCTCCTCACCACGTTAGCTCAAGCTGGCGAAATGACGAGCGCGCCGGCTGGAACGAGGCTCGACAGACGTACTGCGACCACGGCGTTCAATAACATGGAGCTCCGCGGAAAGGTCAAGCAGTTGAAGACCACCATCTCTAGTATCACGGGCCTTACCCGTTCTGCTAATCTCGTGTATCTGCCCGATACTGAGGAAGCGAAATTGACGGCCTTCCTTGCCGAGTCAGGGCGCACTACCGTGCAATTTCCGCCCTACGTGCCCAACTCAATCGTGGTCGAGGAACACACGGAGTTCGGTTCGAAGATTGTACGATCCAACAGGCGGGCGAAAGGACTAGCCGCCGCTCAGCTGCTCCAACTTCGACCGCGAGATTCAGGGAAAGGTCGGGTCCCCAATCCGACGCGCGCAGACGAGCTATTTTCGCTCGATGAAGAGACCATTCGCGATGTTTTGTTGACCGAGCGCACTACCCTCGGCCAGATGTATGGCTATATCGTAGGAAAGCTCATTCGCGTACGCGAATTGCATCTTCACACCCTCAACGTGTTCGACGCTGCTTTCGCATGTGAGACTGTAGTTTCGCACGAGAAACGGATCGCCTGTTTTCCGTTCTTCTACAACGACGTTCCCATTGCCCTATACTGCGCCCTCGTCCCCGCGATAGAGGGCAGCGACGACTTATCCCGTCTTTTGGCGACCGAGGCAGGCCGGAACACCCTAGCGAGAAATGTACCCTCTACTCTTCATTCTCTTATCCAAATTGGTCGCACCCGCGGCCGCGGAAGAATCCTCGAATTGCTGGACATTCTTAGGTCCCTTGGTCTCGCGATACCTTTGGAACCGGCCGGTTCCGACCCCGCTTTCGTTACCTGCGCACCCAACGGCAATTTCCCGACGTCCTTCAAAGAGATCACCACGGACGGCTGGGGTGTCAACGTCAACATCCCCGCCCCGCATTATTGGCACTTCACTTCCAACGCACCCGTCTTTCATTTCGCCGAATCAGAAGCGAATCCTCGCCTCTTGCGGCGCATGCCTCTCACCACATCCACTGAGGCCTCAGAGTACTGGGACTATCTTCGGGCAGCTTGCTGCGATACAGAGCTTTCCAGCACTGAGAACTTAGAGGCAACTCCGCAGGACGCGATCATGGCGAAGAAGAAGGCCAAGACTATTCGTCGGCGTGTTTCGTGGACCGACGGCTACTCCTTCACCTGGCACCAAACGTATTATCTCAACCGACAAATACACGGGTCCGTAGGCCATCCTGGTCTATTGCCGACTGGAGCATCCGACGAGCAAGTGCGGAGGCTGTGCTACATCGTCAGTGCACCGGAACCCGCTGTTCGCGAATTCCTTCAGAGCGCTCAGGTTTCAAAGGCCGAGGAACTCGAGAAGGCGACCCACAGGATACAGAGGGAACTGAGAGACAAGGAGATCGACGAGGAAACCAAGGCCTCGCTCGCAGTGAAGGCCGCTGAGGCGAGAGCGAACCGCGAAGCCAAGTGGGAGGGTTTGGTGCAGAAGGTACATCCCGAGCCATTGGGTGACGCCGCTGCGATTCGTCTACGCCGCGTCCGGACCTTATTTTTGCAAGCTACGGGAACACAAACGGCTAAATGGGAACGCGAAATTACTCAAGCCGTGCACGAGGCGGATATGGCGACCGCTGTGAACGCGCTGTCCACGAAGCGCTTCAGATGGAAAGACAAGCCCAAACTCAAGCCGGTTGCGCCCCCAGCTCCTGTCGGGCCCCGTGAACCTCCCCCAGCGCCGCCTATCGTTTCTAATCCAGTCGAAAAACCCATCGCGTCTTTGATAGCATCGCAGGATCCCCTCGTGATCGAGAAGACAAGACGTTCCAAGCAAAAGGCCGCCCCAAGCGAGGAAACTCCCCCCGATGGTCCGTTGTGATAAACAACTTGATCTTTGAAGATAACCTGTTTAAATTAGCGCCTCCGATCGAGAATCCCGGACCCCGGCTCCGATTCCACTGGAACAAGGATTACGAGGAGCTCGCCAAAGATGCGTTTACCGTCATTCATTCTCGCTGCAGGACAAGAGGCAAGGTCGACTATGGCGCGATCAAGCAGGTATTCCCTGGAGTCAACAAGGCGAACGTGCGGAGCCACATGAAAGCGCTGCGGGAGAATCCGACTACGGCTGCGTATTTGACGAGGCTGGAAGATCACTGGCATGAGCTTTGGATGAAGTACAGAGGCTCAGAGTTCCTTCCGGACCCGGATCCTCTCAGCCTCAAGTTCGATCTCATCGTCCACATCGAGTTCCTTCGAAAACACATTGACAAGAATGCGCTGTATGTTTCATTTTCACCCTGATACAAGTCAATTAATGGTGTTCTAGACGGGTCGGGTTCGTGGAAGAGGCGCAGAAGGTCAAGAACATCATCCCTGCGTCAGTCGAAGAGCTCTTGGATCAGTTCGATGTCGTCGATCCGCCCGGCGGGACTCCGACATGGGACTTTATGTGGAGCGGCTTCGTCGACGAGAATCGGGAGAAGCGAGCGCTACGCCAAGCGTTCACGACACGGCCCGATGAACTTGTTCTAGGAACCGAAAACTCGTCCGATGGGGTCTTGTTGGCGGAATCTGTCTTAAAGGTAATCTTCTGAACATCGCCGGTCAATATATCGCTAAATGCGTTCCATAGATGGCGATGGGAACTGCGCAAGATAGCTACGACGCTGCAGACGCGTCTCGGGCGCTCCATGTTCTTGGTGACCAGGCCGTCAAGCCTGCGCAAAAGAATCTCCTCAGTCGCGGTGTACTTTCTAAACGGTTCAAGATTCCGAATAGTCGTCCTGGACGTCAACTCAAGATCTCTGAGGGGTTTGTGATTCCATTTTGGGAAACGCCGGGCCGCTGCTGACCAAGCGCGGCATCACCCGAATATAGCAACCAAAACGCGATCGGCGGTTCAATTCCTCACGACACGTTCCAAGATGCTGCTGCGTTGGAGGACATCTCAGTTGACGATCAGGCGTGGCGTGAATGGCCACTTCTTTCGACCGACGGGGACACTGCGGCTTTGATACAACTGGTGTCAGACAACAAGGTGCGAAAGGAAGGTTTTATGAATATATTTGGTATGAAAACTCTCTAGGTCGATTTCAAAATCGACACTTCGCAAGCCCAGGCAGCGCGCGTTGCTATTGACTGGAACAGCAAGAAAACTGGTACGAGTCTCAGCTGCTTGTTGCCCGCCCGCGATGTTCTAACAGAAGTGGAACAGACGACGATCACATCGAAACATCCATCCTGGTTCGATTTCATGACATATCCATCCCACAGACGCCTACCCCTGCGCCCACCGTGGCCCTGCCGCCGATGGAGGTCGAAACTGTTGCAGAGCACGGAATGACAGAAGACGGATCCCCTGCGTGTTGCAAACGGGTGAACGAGGACAGTCTTATTGATTGTGCTGCATGCCTCGAAGAGGAATGGGGCACCCTTTATGCGTCTATCGGGAGTAAAGATAGGGACCAGTTCCAGTTGATCCTTGACACAGTCACCGAAAGCGGTGCAAAGGGCATTACGACAAGGGATCTACTGGTGCGTCCACTGTTTCGGGCGATTATTTTGTTCCATGGGCCAAACTGAACTGTGTGTGCAGACAAAGACCAAATTACCCAACGACGCGGTGGTGGCGGCTGTCCGCCAGATTACGGAATGCGCGGTACCTCCGATTTTCTGGGCGGGCTATTCGGCGCTGGTGCTGGTCGCGTCATCATATCTTCGGGCCTGGACGGTGCAGATCTCGGCGGAGCCTATGGCGCGGATTTTCCCGCGAAGATGGATTGACATGACGGGCGCAAAGGTGATGGATCTGTGGGATGCCGCAACTCGAGCTGTGATGGGGGTGCTTGTCTTCCACCCGGGTGTCACTCAGGTCAGTGATGATATGCACCGCTCGGGATGACGCTGATCTAGACCCCAGGCGCAGCTGCGATGGCGACTAAGATCAGTCTACGACCGCCAAGAAGTGAACGAGGTGGTGCGGTATCTTCGGGATGCGGGATTCGTCGCGGTACGGGGGGGGGCCACTGCCGGCGGAGGACGAGGAGACAGTCTCGTTGTTTGTGGGCGGACGACACTGGTATCAAGTGTAGAGTAAGCGAACTGTAATTGTAGATTGGTTGTTGGTAGGGTGAAATGAAGCATGGTTGATGGCAACTGAGGCAATTAGCGGCAAACAAGAGTCTCCCTGGAGTCTACCTGAACGACTAAATCTCTCGTTCACTTCACTTTCACCGGCTGGACCGTCCTTGCGGCTCCTTTCCCTCTCCTACCCGCCCAGCGTGAAGGAGGCCCGGTCGTCTCTTCACCTCACACCCTAGCGGTATTTTCACTCTTTTTCAGTCACTTTGTACGCCACACCTTTATTGTCGCTGCAATTGCAGTTTTAACCAACCATTTTCCTCCAGTTTCAACGAAATGCGTGCAAAACAAATTTGGGATGTGCTCCCTCTCCCATCCAAGGCAAAGCTTGTGGTAAGTATGCGGCAAATATACCTCAATTTCGCAATTCATCCATCTTTGCGACGTCTAGTGGGAACGCTTCACCTTCTCCAAGCTCACCACCGTCTACGTTATCTTCTCGTTAATTCACTTCGCCCTCCAAATCTCCCTGCAAATCCGCGCCTTCACGATCAATGCTAACGCCGCCGCCCTGCTCTATAGCATCGCTCTCCAGGGTAACGCCACCAACTCTAGCTTCCCCACCCTGGCCAAGGACGCTCAAGGCATGGACAACATCCGCATGTGTGCAACTGTCCCAAAGAGTCTTAACACCGACAATTGCACTGTTGTCTGGAATGGCATCCCAAACAACAATACGGTGTTTGGGACTCCCGCTGCCGATTCCTACATGGCCGATGCTGACGCTGCGGCTGCTAATCCTGCTGCTGCTGGTGCTGCCAATACTTCGTCCCTGCTGAGTTTCAGTTCGGTGCCTGTTTCCAGCGCAGCGTCATCTGTCTCTGCCTCGAGCTCGGCCGTCTCTGCTTCTGCCTCGCCGTCGGCTGTAACACTTGTTATCGTTACCGAAATTGTAACTGCGTCAGCGAGCAGCAAAGCGCTCCCGACGTCCTCTCCCTCCGGCGCGGCAGCAGTCAGACGCGCAGTGAGTGGCACCTTTTTGATCAGATGTGATTTTCTCATTCAGCGTTCAGGTCATTCCCCAAGCCAAGGTCTTCTCTCTTTCCAATAGCACGGTGCAAGTCAACATCACTGGATTGACTTTCCACGAGTATCCTCTTCTCCTGGACCGTAGCTGCATGTGGTCGCTCAATTGGCCAATATCTGTGTGAGTTTCAGATTTGTATATCCCGAGCACTTCTAAATTGGTCGTGCAGCTTGGACAACACCAAGCGTGAGGATATTGTCTTCATTGCCTTCCAGTTCTGGGTCCTTGGAATGTCGCTGGTGGCTTTGTTGAACGAGTCGATCCCTCATATCATCGCCTCGCTCCTCACCCATACGCTCGCTACTGGTTGGTCCGGCTTCCAGATCGCGAACACCGCCCTCTTCAAGAAGAATTTTGAGGAGTACATCACCCACGGCGCTTGCGCTGGTCCCGGTGTCCCTTCGCTTCTGCCCAACTACTGGCAGCAGCGTGCAGCCGCAGAGATCCCGACTTTGGCGCTGAATGTTGCTGCCCTGCTCATCTCCTGCGTTCTCACCTGGAAGCTCGTCAAGGTTCGTGTCGTTAAATTCTTCGTTGAGCGGACTTAGACTAAATATCATTCAGTTGTTTGGCTGGCAGACCTTCAAGCGTGTCGGCGCGTCGTGTATGTCGACTTTCTCTCCTCTTTCATGTTTTTTTTAACGGCTCTCAGTGACCATCAACCGCGTCTACAAGCTTGTCCTTCTACTTTCCATCACCCTCCAACTGTCGCTGTTCTTCATGGGCGTTGCTGTTTCGCTTTTCCTCGACCAGCTCTTCAACGGGTGGATTGGACACCTCGCTTGGTACAGCTTGTTGTACAAGATCGGATTCTGTATTACTGGAGTGGTTCGTCCCCTTGCAACCAAAACATTTCACATAGCATTCAACGCAGTTCATTTTTAGTTTTTGATTCCTTGGTTGATGCTGGTAAGTCCGAATTCGCCGATCTCATCTTTGTATCTTTGTGGCTCACTGCCCTTCGTGCCTAGGGTTGGTTCGCTGTTCGACGCGAAATGAGAGTCGGCATGATAGTCTTCCTCGGTCTGTCGATCCTGTATCTCGCCGGCTGGGGAGTGATGTTCCTGTCGACGACGTTCCGATGGACGTTCCGGACCTGGAACTTCTTCGGCATCATAACCAGCGCGTCTGTGTTTTTGACCCTGGTGTCGTTCACTCTCGGTGTGATCTGCAGACTCAACTTCGGCAAAGGATTGCTTCGTTATCGTGAGTCGTCAAAATCACACACCGATTTGCCCGGTTGCTCATCACGACCACCGTCAGTTAATGCTCAGGAATCGCTTCCGGGCGATGATTTCGTGCCGATTACTCGCGGCGGAGACGACATGGAGAAAGTGGCATTCCCGTCAAACGAGAAGCCCGTTCCCACCTACTCTGGTCAGTCCGCTTGCAATTTTTGTTTCAAAAATCACCGGATTCTAAACCGATCCACGTAGCTACCTTCGGATCTGGATCCGAGGTGCCAGTGCCGTCGCAGATGTTTAGACCGAGCCCCCAACTGGGCCCGCGGTTCTTCAACTCGTCTGCAGAGCCGTTTGAGAGCCGACCAAACTCGAACAATAACTCGCCCATATCGCCTCCGATGGCCGCCCTGACCCGGACGTCATCGAAGGAGTCGTACCAGAGCGCCGCCACTGCCATGCCCAACAAACGCGACAGCGGCCGGAGCCTGGGCAGCCTGAACAGCTACTACGACTACTCATCTGACAATTCACGCCACTTGCGGCAGGATAGCGCGAGCACCACGAACACGATAGGCAACGCCAAGCGATGGGTGATTGACGATTGAGTTTTTACAGTTGGACGATTCGGAGTGTAGAATTTCTGAGAATTTTATTCTTCTTTCTGGCATACCCCTCTTGTTTCAATATTACACTGTATCGTATATATGGTACGTGCGTCGAGAGCAGCTACTGAATTTGGCGGGCGCGCGAACGTGCATTCGAACAGTCCTACTTCCACAGTTTCAACCGCAATTTCAATTCAACTTATCTGGCCGTAGCTTACATGTATGGTGGAATAATGTACTGACAAAAGGCTATGGAAGCAAAAGAGGGTATGGGCGGGTGGGTGCGAAAATAGAGGGTTCTGTTGAGGATTTTCGGAGTGTCGGTGGTGGTGGTTTGAAAGGAGAGAAGGCGCACCGCCACTTGTCACTCCTCTCACAAGACAACGGATCGACTCGGCAAGCTTGTCTATCCTCCCATCTTGTTCTTAGATTCGTTCCTGTCATATCGTGAAGACAACAGCACTAAGTGTGGGTGTGGGTGGCGCCTTCGCCGGCTCCAGGGCGCAGGGCCGATGGGGTGTCGAAGATGAACCCAAATGAGCAGCCCAGACGAGGCACGCCATCAGTCTCAAACTATTGCATTGCAATGTCCGTAGGAGGTGCGTGAGGCGGGATAAGCCTTGGGGTATCACAGGGACACAGAGGAACAAAAATGTGATGTTTTCAATTCATACCATCCTTAAATCTTACCACTAAATCTACGTCAAATTTCCACCTAGCCACATAGTTGGTCGATTCTTACCTTTTCATAAATACACGTTACGGTACAACGTTTACGGGGGTTGTTCGCAAACCTAACTGTTTTTACCTAGAAGAAGCTATGACCTTTGACAACATAACAATTGCAGCAAGCAAGCCAATATAAACTTAGCGCTCGTACATACTGCTAAGCAGTATATACAGGTAGCTGGAAATAAGCCTGGAATTATTGGACGAGTATATACCGTATAGACATAAGTTACATATATACTGCTACGTGTTATGTTTTATTGCAGCCTGTGCTTCTGGGCGCGTACGCACCGCCCTACGGACCAATTGCCGTAGGATGGATGGTATCATACACTAAGTTGATTCGAAGAAAGGACCTTTTTTACGTAATAGCGTAATAGATTGTTGCTATGCATAATAGTCGTAGCAGCAAAAGCAGCAAATTATCCGTAGTAATAGTGTTTTGCCCTAAAGTGGTGCTTCTACTTCTGCTTCACATTGCCGCTCCGCACTTCGAATACTTCGAAATGGTTTATTGTTTACTAAATTAAATTTAGTAATATTATATGCATAAATTTGTTGGCGTACGCACTGCTTTTTTAGCAACAATTATCTAAAGCTTTAATACCTGGGCTTTTTCCAATTGAAAAAGGAATTAAAATTCCTTTACGTGATATACTTTTTTTAGTTCTGCAGCGTAGCCACCCTTCTCCTGTGGGAGCGAAGCTGCGAAGTAGAAGCAGCGAAAAAGCGAAGCAGAAGGTGCTTTTGCCAGTTCATTGCAGCTCTCAAAAAAAATTAAAGTTCGTTAAACCGACGGAACGGCGAGCCTAAAATAGTAGCATTAAGTCCCCGGTGTCCTTTAATGTAGCCAATGTTTTTTATTTTTTTTATTAAGATAAGTATTTGAGCACTACAAATGCGTAGCGCTACGAACCAATTGCAAAGGGAGGGGGGCGTAGCACTACTATTTTGCCCCCTACGACCATCAAAGGCTACGCTAGTGGGGGTGGGGATATAAAACCCCACCCCCACCCCCTGCTACGCAGAGAGGCATCCTTGTTTTTATGGACCCGACCCGTTCCCCAAGTAGCAATCCTTCCTGCCCGTATGGGATGGCTCTGCTCCGCATCGCAGGCATCCACAGGCACATAAGGATGGAAGAAGCACAGGCAGCAGACTAGTGGTGGGGGGCGCCGCAGGCAAGCAGAATCGGAAATAATAGCTGATCTTTTAATAATTCACAGGGACGTAGTAGTGCAGCAATTGCTGAAGAGTAGCGATAGTTTAAATTATTAAATAAAATAATTTTAAGATTTTAGGCATAATGGTCTGCTACGCAAACAACACCTCAACTTATTCCTTCCTCCTTGCTTCGCGCTTTACTGGATACCTAAGCCTAGCAGCACTCTCTATATATGCAAGCAAAAAAAAAGGTCCAAAGCTCTCAAAGAACCCGAAGAAGCCGAAGGACCCGTAGGACCCGTAGGAGCCGTAGGAGCCGAAAAGCCTGAGCAATTGTTGCGTAGCAAGGGTAGACGGGTACCCAGTACGCACCGTTCCCCCCCCCCTACCAGTCTGCTCCGCACCGTATGAAGAAGAAGAGGAGGGGGTGGTTCAGATTTAAGCACCAAGCCAAGTGCAGCCATTTATTGACAGTTGAGCCGAAGTGTATTTTCTCAACATCTTCCAAGTGTAATCTCAACACTCGGTCGAACTGTCTATTTCAAACGCCCTCTCACTGTCTTAATTATTATACATTGGGGTTCAGGTCTGTATATTTTCAACATCCTCTTCCAACCGTAAAACCTTTACAGTTCGCAGCCGTTCAAATCAAACGGCGTGTATGTTTTATTCAAACCACATCGTTTGGACACTTGCGAAGTGTACTGTTAATGCAAAGAATCAACTGCGCTTTTTTAACACCTCTTCTAACGGTGTGCAATCCACAGTGCGCTGGTGATTGAATGAAACAGCGCATCAGGCTTGGGAACTGTTTAAATCCAACACCTCGCTTCCCTGAATTCGTCCGACTATGACCTACATATATTTCGTGAGGAATCTGACTCATGAGTCACTTCATCCTTACAAGGTACCCCCCCTTTGATAAAATGCGTAGCTTTGATAAGGAAAGTTTAATCATTTTGCGACCTCAATATGGGCTCCATTTATTAGAGGTTACAAAGGGCCATGTTCTCCTGCTTCCGCTCATTCTGCTGATATACTTTGTAGAGGAAATGGATGCGAGGTGAACACAGGAGAAGGTTAAAACTTTTTTATCTACTTTTGATGGCGACTTCGGCAGCCTCTCCACCTCAATTCGAAAGCTATGGTTGAGTGAGTTCGCAGGGACCATTCACCACTGCAAAGAGTATACCGACCAACTCCGAGCGGAATCCAGTAAGATTTGAACTCAGAGAAGGTCCATCAACTTTTATTACTTATTAAAGGTAGGCAATCGATAGGAGCTGTCGAAGGCACTGAATCGGCAATCAACAATGAGATTGTTGATCTACGCCACCTCCGATGCCGCCCATCCCTTCACCCGTCCCAACCCCCAATCTCCCCTTTAGCAACATGGTAAATGTCGTCTCCCGCTCCACAAGACCATCAGCAAACAGTGTTTTGTTCAGTAGCTGCAGGCCAAGGATATCAGCAGCTCGTAGTCCTGGTAGTTGTTTGAGTGAACACAGTAGCCGTTGGTAGCGCCAGTAGCCGAACAGCCGCGGATCAGTAGCCCGCAGGAGCCGTTGCGCACCCGATCAGTAGCGGCAGATAGCCGAGTCCCCTAGAAACAATGATTAGAAGAGCTCAAGAGGTTTTGCGAGCTCAATCCACACGGGACTTGCAAAATCTGGTGATAAAGGTCCTTAGACTGTGTTGCACAAGATTGCCCTTCAGCGACAAAATTGTCGGAAGTCGTTGAAGCTCCGCCCGCACGTGTCAGATTCCGTCATCAATCTGTGATCAAGACACGTGTTGGTTGATGTCGTGGCGCCCTTTCTCTTCCTTTCCCCCATCTCCCCTCCCCTCGTTCGCGCTCATCCCTTGTTCCTATAGTCCAGCATACTCCATTCCCAGACATCAATGTACCGGTCAAACCCCGCTGGACTCCATGCCTCCCCTTCTGCGCCATTTTCGCTCTTTCCCTTACGCCACTGCGTCGGTGGATAGCTCTGAGAACTTGCTCGTGACGCCCAAGGTTTCAAGCAAGATTCAAGCATTCAAATTTTCCCCCACCCAAGTCGGGCCTCTCCTTTACTCAAGTCGGCCGGCCCCTTTACTGAAGCCAGGGCCTTACGCGCAAGTGCATCAATGTCAAGCCTTGTCGCGGGTGATATCTCAATCTGGCCCTCTACACCTCAAGCACTCAATTTTTTCCTTGAAACTGATGTCAAGTCTCCCCGGCCACGGGATTTCAATTCGGGTGGACGTGTGTGGAGATTAATTCAGGTGGACCTCGACGGGGGGACTTGGATAAAGTGTGCGTGCTCAAATGATTATTATTTCTTCGCATTACTAACATTTTCATCTGCTGTATCTTCCATGCTTCGACATCCCCGTTACGACTACATCCGACTCGCATCAGAGACGTGGTCCTTACGCCCCATGTGTAATGTATTGCAGTGTAGTTTGATTTGAATACATTATGGTTTTCGTAAACATTTTGGAACCCCCTGCAACATTTAAACCCGACTACAGCTAGATATCATGAGCTATTGTGAGATATTAAGAACTACTAGGTCTGACAGCCACAGATATCGAGGGCTACCGACGGCTACTGGGCGCCCATGCCAGAGCTACCAGGGGCTACCAGCCTTTGGCGGGGAGCTACCAGGAGCCTAATATGGGGGGACTTGCCTACCAGGCTACCCCGTCTACTGAGACCTCGTAGCACTACGTAGTCAAGGCATTTTTTGCTGATGACCCTCCTTCCGTCAACGACGTAATACGCGCCAAAACCTATGAGCAGCGGGCCCTCCTCGCTCGTGCTCTCTGTGTTCCTTCTGCTCTCGGCCTCTAATCCTTGTGTCAGAGCAATATGAAGGCCAAACTGACGCCCCGACCACTGTCGACGCTCTTGTGTACTCCCACTGCATTATCGCTGCAGTTTCTGATGGTCGTGCATCGACGTCGTTCACCTTGCCCAATTCTCGACAACTTAACTTACAATGAATTGAAAGCCTATTGTGACAAATACTATCCTGGTCAAGCCTTTGGCGCTGGACAGCGTCTCCAGGCCCGAAGAAAGGCTGTCCGTGAGGCCATTGGTTGTAACGCAAATTGTTAGATTTGGAAATGTAAGCTATTTAAGTCGGAGCATATATTCACGGGAATCATGATAGCAGAAGAAGGAATAGATGTTGTACATAAGTCGATCGTGTTAGGGAGATTCATCGGGTGAGGAGGATGATGTTGTTGGGGATGCACGCAGAATGTCGGCGACTTCACTGTTGTGCAAGGCGGCTGCCTCTTGTGCGGCGACGGAGTTGTCGAAATTATTCTCCTCGTCGACCGGCGCTTCCGGATTGTCGTACTCCCAAGTCTCGCGCATACTGCTCAACCACAGATGCTCTTTGAGCTCATCCGCGCCAGGCCGCCGCATTGGATCGATCGTCAGGCACTCCTTGATGAACGCTACTCCGAGGTCGCTGAGTTGACCAGGCTCAGGCAGAGGAGGGTGTTGTGTAGCCAATCCAATGTGGAACATGATTGCCCTGCCCGTCGTTCGTTCGTTAGTTTGCGTTCGAAACATACAATATATTACGTACCATTCATTGTCGAGATTACTCCACGGTTTCTTACCCGTCGCAAACTCAAGAACAACGCATCCCAACGACCAGATATCCATAGCACCGTGTCGCCCGCGCTTCTCGTTCTTGATTATCTCGGGCGACATGTACATTGGCGTTCCGGTAAGACTGTTCTGGTTTACGCCCTTGGCCGGGAAGCCCGGTGCAGCCGGAGTCGCGTCTAATCCGCGTCGTGTGCGCTGGATCGTCCGCTGGTTCTTGGCGAGGATTTTCGCGGCACCGAAATCGACAAATTTGATCACTCCGCGGTGGTCGAGGAGGATATCTGGGAGAAAATTAGAAGATCAATCCACGAAATATGCAAAAACGTACTGTCGGGCTTGATATCGCGGTGGACAATCCCTTGAGCGTGAAGATACCCAATCCCGTCCAACATTTGCATGGTGTAAATCTGTATGATGCTCTCATCCTCGATCCTCCCGTGCTCTAGGAGCGCCGCTAAACTGCCGCCCTGACAAAACTCCTCGAAAATGTACACCTTGTCGCGATGGACCTCGATACCGTAATATTCGACGATATTGGGATGGTGGAGGAGCTCCATTACGCTCAGCTCGTCCTTGATCTGCGCGTACAGGTTGGGCAGGCCGGAGAGCTCCTGGAACTTGATCTCCTTGACGGCCATGACCGTGAGGTTGTCGAGATTGACAGCGGAATACACAGATCCAAAGGCACCGGCGCCGATGAATTTCACCTGCTGCCATCGGATGGAAATGTTGGAGGATGCAGACGCGAGGAATACCAAGGTACGATCCTCGGGCTTCGAGTTATCAAGAACGCGACCCAGCGTCTGATTGTGTTCGGTGGCAATGGCCTCCAAGCGCATGGCTTCGAGCTCTGTCACCCCCTTCGTTACCTTGTCCCAGAACATGCGAGTACCGGCCGTATCGTCGTAGTCTAATAGGTCTCGACTCTCTTCCACCACCGACACTTGCGCCTTGAGCACTGCTGCTTGTCGCTCCTTCTCCTTCTTGGCTTCGATCGTCGAGCGCGCACCAAGAATGTCAAAGTGGTGGATTAGTAGCGTCATGCATTTGGCCACTTTGTGGCGCAGCATCTGAAACTGCTCCTCGGGTAAGTGCTGGATATTCCGCTTGATTCTACCGAAGGTGAATTCTAACGCATTGACGGCCCATTTGAACGTTTTGCGATCAGTGGGATCGCAATCGTCGCAAATAAACGACACCCAGGAGATTGCGTGTTTGATGAGGGCGCGGTCAAACCGAATCATGGACGAGCGCTCCATGAATTTCTGGGCGTGCGTCCCATGGTCTGAGGCAAAAGAATACCAGTTTTCCAGCAGCTCCTGACACCCATCCGAAACGGTGAGCGCACCGCGCACATAATGGACCGAGTTGATGATCGACTCCGCCAACCGGGTAGTCGCACGGCTGATTTTGCGCAACTCGCGATTGACGCCAGGGATGTTTGCCAGCTGCTCCGTACTGCACTTCAAGGTAATTTCGGGCTCGACGGCATCGCCATTTTCGTCCTCGAGGAAGAAAATGTCCATGAACATGTCTTTCGCCACGCTAAGTCGATGTTGTGGGCCATCAGCAATCAGACGGACATGGTTGTCCTTGGGGTCCAGGGCAATCTTGGGGATGTCTAGTCGTTCCTCTGTGTGCCCGTTCCAAAGGAATGGGCTCAGGGGCGAGAGTAGCAAGAGGTATTGTGGATCCTCCTCTTCTTCTCCCGGCAGATACGCTTTACTCCCAACTACGCGGCTCCCATCCTCGTTGAAGATTTCATCGACATCGAAAGCCTCGGTGAGTATCCGTGTAATGTCATCTGGGTGGTCACGAAGGGTGGGGGATGCAACGATGTACGTCGAGTCCTCTTCGTAAGAACGGGTGTAGACGAGAAAGTGTCCGGTTTCAACCAGTGTGCGGATGAAGAGATCCATCCGGACGTCTTCCAGCTCGTACTCGGCAGCATTGCTGAAGCGGTGTGTGAGGTCGCTGGGCGGGAGCATTAGAATGCGTCAAGAACATTATATGTCTGGACCCACCGTGCAAACCGCTGTAGTTTACGATAACGTAGTCTGACGCTGTCGAGGATCTTCCCGTACCAGCTAATCATCTGCTCGTTCGTCATCTGCTCTTTACTCCCGGACTCTATATGCGCCTCGAATGGTGATCGCACTTTCGTGGATTTAGAACGACGAGGCTCGCGGACTTCTTTTCCGGTGGGTACCTGAACCTGCGTGTCGAAGTAGTTGGTAACTCGGACCATGAGTTTGTTGGTCGTGGAACTGTCGACAAATGAACAAGAGAGCGCAGTAAATAATAAAAGCACAAACCACAACTCCTCCCCAATGAGACAAGAACCTCTCGAGACAGTCAAACTGACATCGTTGAAAGTATCCCACTGTGCTTCCAATACATCGGTTTCTTTAAAGTGGATACCCTTGGCTCCACTTTTCAGTTTCCGATGGATGAGCTTAAAGAAAACCTTCATGGACTCCAGGATGGTAGAGTCGTAATCGTCGCTGATGCAACGCGGTAAATTCCAATTGCCGTTAGGGTCCGGTTCCAAGAATGCCTCATATTGTCGTTTCATTAAGCAGGCTAAGCCAATGCTGATTTTGAGGTCCTCGGTCATCTGGTCGATGATGAGGACCTCAGGGTCTTGGAGGTTCTTCCCGTACTCCAGCCGAAGGCGTAAACTAGCTTGTGAAAGTTGGGTGGGGAATGATATGAGGGGAACGAGCTCGAGTTCGAACGTCGGAAGATTCATCTCCTTGAACAGCGACGCGAGAGCCATCTGGGAGTGCCGTGCAGCGACTAGGAAAGCATGCACGGTGACCAAGAACCGCCGTTCGAACATTCTTTGCATGGTTTCCTCTTTCAGCATCCGCTCTGCGAAACTGGAGCCGTCCGCTATGTCGGACGGGCCAGCTCTGATATTTCGCGCGGCGTTGGGACCGATGGGAATTTCAGCGGAAGTATTCCGCTGATTGACGTCCAAGGTTTCACTCCCGGTCCATCGCTGGAGGCGGGCTATTTGGTGACCGACAGACAAGAGGATCGTGGACCAGGTGATGAGGGCATCGCGTCGAGCCGTGAACAAGGATTCCTTGCAAACTGGCCGATCTGCATAGAATGCTTTAAGAGTAGGATATAGGGATTGCACAAAGTCTAAACGGCGGAGGAGAGCGTCGACTTCTTGCATGGCCTCTGCGTGACAAGTGTCGGTAGGGAGACTGAACTTGTGCAGGTCGTCAATGACTGCATCCACGATACGCAGCCTTTGCTCGTCAATCTTCTTCCGCTCTTCGTCTAGCGTCCTTTCATGGAGTTTGGCGCGTATACCTAGCCATATGTCGTTATGGATTTGATCCTTCTCCGAAGTCGTTGACTCGAGGACGGTTGCTATTCGAGTTTTCTCGGTTTTGAGAACGTCTCCTGCCAAGACAGACGCGAGCATGGCACGCCATTGCTCCCTCTCTCCCTGCGATTCGGGACGGCTGGATTCGGATTCGAGGACGAGCGCAGATATATCTGCGGCGCTGTAAGAAGTATGCGCCTCCTCGTCGCTGTCGCCTGCATCCATGAGTTGACCAAGACCTCGCTGGAAATAATGGCTGTCGGGGTCGGTTCGCGGGTCATCCTGCGAGGATCTGTAGCGCTTGACAAAGTGGGAATAGGCGGTGAGAGATGCGCGGGAAGGTTCAGGTATCGTTCCCCGCCGCGAGTTCATGCGACTGGGGACCGAACGCGTGGTGGTTGGATAGTATGAATTCGAGCGGGATGCCTGCTGGGTGCCCATCTCCCACTGGTCATCCTCTTCCTGGTCGAGGTCCGCATCCTCGGCATGCACGTACAATGTGGGCATATGCCGCCTCATTTTCGTCCAAGGAGTCGACTTTCGGATTGGCGATGATGTAAGTACTTAGTCGCACCGGAATCCGGGCCGCTCCATTACGGTTGCCAACAAGTCCCAGCTTTGTTTTGTTTTGCTAAACCATTGATGATTGATCAACTTCGTGCCGCGTCCACCACCCTCTTCCTCACAACGTCGTCCCAGAACGCGCGTGCCGCTGCACGATCCTCGACGCGCTGGTTCGCAGTCTCTCATTTCCGGACACATATCTCTTGACAACAACGTGCAGCAGACGCGCGGGAGCAACAATGAGCCCCGCGTGTCTTATGTGCCTTGTTAGTGTCACTTCCGCGTCCTACCGTGTTTGCCCCGTTGTCTTCGACATTTTTTCCTCTACTCCCTCCGTCTTCCTCTCAAGTGCCCCTTTAGAAGAGCTCAACTTTGGACTACTTTACCATGGGTTAAACGAGGAGGTGCGTTGTTTTTCTGTCGTTCGAGTTCTTTTGCTAACGTATTTCTGACCCGTAGCCTCTTGTTCTTTGACAGCAACGCGCAGCGGACGTCGATACCTGTTACCGTATGCGCATGTATTCGGTCTGAATACATGTTTCTATAGCTTCTGGCTTCATGTGCATCGTTTTGCATCATGTAAGGTCTTCTGCTGATATCCCTTTCGAATTCCCTTCCGTCCGGCAGCAGCTTGTCTGCACTGATAACCTGTCCAAAGACGGCGGCACGCTGAGCAACTACAACATTCAAAAAGAGAATTCCCCCTCCATTTGCAACGGAGTTTCTGCCAGTAATTTCAAGACCCTGCCTACCATCCACGACACCACACCGCGCTGCGCGTCGCTTAAACAAATTCCTATATCTGCTTACTGGCGTAGGGCACAAATGCACCATCAGTGGTGTGAACGGTCTCACACGAGCCGATGGGGAAGGACGCGTCGAACACCAATTAGGAACAGGGATCGTCGCGTACGCTAAGTCCGCCTTCAAAATATGCTTTCGACAATGATCGCAATATTTTTTGAGACACGGGTAGTCAACGGCTTGGCCCACGTCTTCGTTTCTGAAACAGTCCATCATTTCTCTCTCTCTCCCTACTACATCGTCGCAATGGCTTCAGCTGTTAGCTGTGGCGACTGTGGTCTTGTTTTCAAATATCTGGACGCCGCTCGATCCAACTGCCTCAAATGCGAGAAACGGGCAAACTGTACCGATGCTATCCAGCTGGCCGAAGTGGAGGTAATGTTCTCGCGCTCATATTACGGCCGTTTTGTTGACAGCAAAGTAGAAATGGGTGCAATGTCTTGGTTGCAGCGTAGTCTACAAATATTTCCCAGCTGACCGGACGAATTGTGGCGCCTGCGAGGCGAAAAACAATAATAAAGGTGGATAATTTGGCAAAACTACTGAGATATGGCCACTGACGGGGATTAGCGAGCACAAAATCGGCGCTGTCTGCCCCTGCCGGAAAAGAGAATGAGTTCATCAATGTCGACAGTGACTCGGACGAGGTCGTTGTCGTAAAACCAATTGCTGCGCTCAAGGTCAAAGTCGAGCAGAACAAGAAGGTGGCCTCAGGGATTCGACTTACCCCTAAGACTTCCTCCGACCTTCCCGGAAAAACCAGGGAGTTCCTCGATCTCCGTGAGACCGCACGCAAACGGAGTGGCGATCCCTCTAAAGCTGCGAGCATACTATTCAAAGTATCCGTCGCCCTGCAAAAGGACAAGGGCCAGAGACTAGGCACTCGTGTTCCACCTCAATCTCGCAGTTTCAGTCTCGAGGATGTACGTATGCCTCGTCAGATTCCACAACCATCTGTTGATTGTTGGTCTATAGAATATGCAGCACGTTTTCGCAAAGCTCGTGGAAATGGTCAACGAACCGGACGGTTCATGGGCCCAAAATTATCCGGAGAAATCATTTAATCGGTACGTCAGCCAATCAAATTAATCCTCAATGCTCTCCTACTGACAACATCGTTCAGCGATGATGTCCAGTTTACATTCAAAGACCACGTCAGTATCCCCCTTAGATACATGGGTGCCAATATCTCCGTTTCCAAATTCTGGACGGCCCACACCCAACTGCATGGTCAATACTTCAAAAAGGCCAGCATCGCCGCCAGCACGGCGGAAATTGAGATGTTAATTCCGATTGAACTTACTGTTTGTCATTCCATCCTCTATGTATCACACCGCTAATTGCTCTATCTAGCAAGACAAGTTCAGTGACTCGGAATCCGACGATTCGTTCGATGTGATCTTGAAGGGTTCAGGAAGAAAACGCTCACAGAAACCCAAGCCCGCCGTCAAGAAGCGTGTGCGGGTCAAGTTGGAGCAGGTCGCCATCAAGGGCGAGCCCGTGGAATCCCAGATGCCAACCAGAGGTACACTGTTTGACCACGTCCAGAAACGCCTACTAAAATCATTGCTGCACCTTTGCAGAGTCTCGTCGCCCTGTAACTCTTCGCCTAACGTGCCCAGTCATCTTTACGAAGGAAAGACGGATCACACCATTCTCACAGCCGGTAACTGGCGAAGAAATTCGTGGGACTACTGATATTGCGCCGCGGACAAGCCCCGAGATGCACAGGCACATGCAGGTATTGTGTGTCATTCCCTTCCTTTCCCTCGCTCAATCTTCATAGCTCACTCATGATGGAACACATTATCTGGCGCGTCGTTTAGAGGATGACTTGTTCCAGTTTGCTCCGAATGAAGAGCTGAACGCTGCTCGCGCGGAGTTGGACCTCGGGTATCACCTTGACAACCTACTAAAGGATCTTGCCACAAAGTATGCGGACGTTACAGAGGTTCAAGGTACATTCCACACTAATGTCTTTCTTTTGTGCCGATATCTCTCGTAGGTTACTCCACGCCGGACCTGTTCATCGCAACCATCAAGGAACAGGGCACAGTCATCGGCCACCTCGTTTGCCAACCCAAACCTGTTATTCCGTTCAACGAAATTATTGTCATGAAATCCTCGGTGTCAGAAGCGATGGCCCACTACTCCTATGTTGATGGCAAGGGCCAATGGATGCTCCAGCACTTCAGACGTGGGCAAAACTTCCTCCGTTGTTCCACCTCTCTCATTTTATGTGTAGGCGCTCCCGGTTTAGATGGCAAAATCAGCCTTTTCGCTCCAGTAGCTCACAGGCACGTCTTTTCTTCAAGACCCATGGGGTTCATTCTTTGACCGCCTTCTACAGTGAGGCAGGGAATTCCGGGATGTACGACTGTGGCCCCCAAGGGCTCGAAACGTTCCAACGTTCGCATGTCTGCGATGAGCTCTGTGTCAAGTTGGGTCTCGAGCCTTTCACAGCTGCTTAATGGTACACCCAGACTCTTTCTTGCATGCACGGACATGAAAAAACCTCGTACGGTATTTAGATACCGATCAGACTGGTTTCGACTACTGTATGTACCTAATCTTGAACGTCTCAAATTTTCTTGGTAGTAATTCAATCAATTCACATTTGCATATCCCTCTACTGTAATTGTCCGATCATGGCACGGAAAACTCCCCAGGCCGTCTGGAGGTTTATACCCGGTCTGCCCAGCGCTGTGTATGCTTCCTCAGCAAGATCGGCAAAGTCTTCATCCACGTAGCGCATTCGCTTGTACCCCTCCTCACATCCGTCCAACAACTCTTGTATCACTTCTGCATCGACTTTGATTAAGGACGGTGTCCCGCCGTAGCTCTGGGGATTCTTGTCAAACTCATTTGGAGTCCCCCCGCTGGGAAGCTTCTTGTCCGCCTGATATCTGACTCGGTGATTATTTTGCTGATGGCAGAATCTGTCGAGGTCGCGCTGAATGGCGGGAAACCAAATCCAATTAGATGTTTGCCTAGGAATGTGTCAATATTGCCTGTATAGCAAAGGAAAGATGCGGACTCGTGCAACGGGTTGCCAGCCTCGAAGAACCCGTCAAAAAGTCCGGCGTTGAAAAACTCTAACACATTTACTCCCCAGGTATAGAAGAGGGGACGCCAGCCAGACTCGACCGTGATATTGTGGGGGCTCGGTAGGAATCGCCAGGAAGGAATCAGTTGATTAAGAAGGTCAGGTGCAAACGTCTCTCTATAAACCGAATTAACACGCGGTCAGAAAGTCCCTTGATAACTCACCGAAGGGCTGTTTGGAACGCATATGCATCTCGGGTTTCCGATCCACGGTCGCTAGTAACCTGAACGGGAACCCCTGACGAAACATTAAGAGCCAGTCTCGGCTTGCGGAGAGGATGCAGTTGATCACACACCTCCGCGTTTTTTGGCGCATTCTAGGAATAATACTCCGACGACAGAAGCATATCTGTTGGATGGAACAACACAATAGTGGAGGAATTTCCCACCCCACTTATCTCGTATTCCGTAAATTGGGAAGCCTGCGCTGTTGAGCTTGTCGTGACCATCCACCGACCACTCCTCGTCCGGTCCGACGGCTGTGAGCGGTTGGCGAATGATTTTCTTCTTCTTAGCCCGAGGATTGCGTTTGTTAAATCCCTCGGGATGGAGGTCGTGCATAATATTGGATATATCGTCTCTGGGACGAGTCAGAAAAAGGTGTAAGCAGTCTGTCTTCTCACCTTCCAATCTTGTGCCCATCGAGATTCAGGGCCTCTTTGATGACTCGAGGACCACGAGTCTGACATGGATCGTTTGCCAGCTCGTCGAGAATTAATTGATTCTTCGCGCCAATTGGCATACGATTTCCCCTCGAGGTTGTGTATAGTCCCAGTTCTTTGAGGTATCCTGACAGTTTGGTCCGACTGCCAATTTCAACTTCAATTTGGCGCCAGAAAGAGAAAACAGACCTTATAACGAGGTCGTGCTCGTTTGCGAACGCTTCGATATAGTCATCGTACTTGAATTTGGGATTGTCCTTGTGATATGCCCGTATCAGGTGTGCAACCTCACCAAGTGTAGCTAAAGTTGTTGTTTTAGGTGCTTCCGGACAAGGGCTCAACAACTTACGCGCTGGTGCATGTTGGTTCTTCCCAGAAGGGTTACGGGCAGTTGAATACCTCCCCAATAATCCGACTTGCAGGTCCTCGGGGTCAGAGTCCACTTCATTCTTGAGTCGAGGTTTCTCGTAAGGCTTGCGAGCTTTACCCTTCCCCTTCTTCCCCTTGGGCGACATGAAAGAGAGAGAAAGAGACGTGATTCAAAATTAGACATTGATCGTCGGACTTTCTGCGAACGGAACCTCAGCCACACAGATAAATTGGAGTCATGAACACAATAGCACCCAAACGAAAGGAATTCATTGTGCACAACGTTATATAGAAACTGGCCCCTGGGCGCGCGAGGGAATTTCTCTTGTACACCTTCCCACAAGAAAATCCCCCTCCTTTGAACCCTCCTGCGACACGATGGCCTCGAGCATCGGTGGTGAGGTCTCGAGGGAGGATGACCGTGCTGAGTTGGAGTTGGATCGGATGGATGACGGTAATCGGATGGATGACGGTAATCGGATGGATGACGGTAATCAATCGGCGTTTACGAAAGCAAAACAAAGCTGGGACTTGTTGGCAACCGTACTCCATTGGTGGCGGTACTTCTGCTCTCTTCTGCTTCCGACACTAATTTCCAGTTCGTTTTCGAGTTCTCAGACGTATAGAACATGGGTGTTGTTGAAAAGGTCGGTGTCGCATTTCTTCCAATGCAACCAGAATTGACCACCGTACAGATAAAAGAGATTGAGGGTACGCAGGGTTGATCAACGAGAACAAGTCTGAATGTTGGATTCTGTAGAGGAGATGGCTCGTACGCAGAAGAATAAGGCGACGGAATACCATTTGGGTCTCTTGAAGGCAAAATTAGCGCGATACCGGTAAACGCTATTCAAGGCGTCCACGATTCGGCACTTCATCTCATTAAATGACTCCCGCAGGGCGCAACTCCTTGAACCTGCCTCGAAGTCTGGCCCTGCAGGTGTCGGCTTCGATGTCCAAGTACGCAAGTCGGCTCAGGTTTCGCGTCCGTTCTCACTCAACCTACCCAGAAATCGGGGGATGCTAGGGTAGCATTGATTGGGTTCGCCTTGCGGTTTCTCGACGATTCAATATCTGAGCCTTCGCTCAGCTTTCCCTCCGTAGGAAAATCCACACTCCTTAGCAAAACAACACACACAGCATCTGAGGTCGCATCCTACGAGTTCACGTTCGTGAATTCATTTTTTGGGCCAGAACTGTGTGACTAACAATGTCCAGAACCTTGACTGCGATTCCTGGAGTGATCGAGTACCAAGGTGCTCGAATTCAACTGCTAGATCTTCCCGGGATCGTCGAGGGTGCTAGTCAAGGTCGCTTTATTTCGCTCCTTCCTTGCTTTGAGCGCTGATCGCCTTTTAGGCAGAGGTCGTGGACGACAAGTCGTTTCGACAGCAAAGACCGCAGACCTTATTCTCATCATGGTGCGCGAGGATGGATGACACTTCTACCGCGGGAGACTAAGCGTTAATTATGCAGCTTGACGCCACAAAGTCTGAAGAGCAAAGGTAAAGATCGCGACATGAAGATTGCTTCACAGTTAACGCCAAATATTAGGAGGCTCTTGGAGATTGAATTGGATGCTGTTGGCATTCGATTAAACAAGCACAAGCCGGATATCGTCTTCAAACGGCGGACAACAGGCGGCGTAAGCACGAGTTTGATTTTGGGGCGTAGAACTTTAACAACCGTTGTTTATGTGCAGATCACGGTTAGAGAACTCGGCTCTAATCACACTGTCCCGAATCCGATTTCTTTGTTCTAGTTCAACTCCACAGTCAAATTAACGCAGACAGATGAGAAGACCATTCGAACCATCTTGGCTGGTTGTAAGTCTAAGCTGTATTATATCAAACTTATATCCACGTTCTTTCAGATAAGCTGCACAATTGCGACGTTATGATTCGAGAAGACGTGAGTCGGTTGCGTCTGCGAATCCTATGCACTGACGTAGGGAATAGATCACAACGGACGATTTCATTGATGTCCTCATCGGTTAGCTTCGATCAGAACGAGGAATAATGTTTTTATAAACCGGTTACCCAGGAACAAGAAAATACATACCGTGTCTATGTTTGTGCGCCGGTCCCCGCAAACTCAGTTCGCTTAATTTCTCGCAGATGTCTACAACAAGATAGACTCCATCAGTCTCGAGCAGATGGACAAGCTCGCTCGTACGCCAAATACAATCGTTATCAGCTGCGAAATGGCGAGTGATTTCAATCCCATGTACCCCCTTTCTTATCCGTCCTCTCAGGATCTCAAGTCGAGTCCCAGGCTTCGTAGCCGTTTCTGGGTCGCTGATTCCCTTCTAGCCTAGATTATCTCATCGAGCGAATGTGGGCTGAACTGGCTCTGGTGAAAGTTTACACTAAAAAACGGTAATGAACCTCCTGAGATACACCGTTTGTTCCTCACCCGTCGTCAGAGGAGCACACCCGGATCTCTCCGACCCTATTTGTCTAAGAAAGGGTGCCACTATCGAGGTGATCGTTCCGTATCCATTTCGAACTTTCATTAAACTTTCTATTAGGACGTTTGTAATGGCGTCCACAGATCGCTTGCCCCCAACTTTCGGTACGGACTTGTCTGGTGGGTTTTATTCAATCTTTCCTGTTTAGATACTGATCAATTTTCAGGGTAAGTCTCACCATCTTGGATAAACGCACAAGCTAATCAAGATGCAGGGGAAATCAAGCAAGTTTTCTCCACACGCGCAGAAGGTTAGTCTCCAGCATCAAGTACAGGATGAAGATGTGGTGTCCAGTAAGTTTGAGTACACCATTTATTCCGATCGCTTATTATTTTCCCAGTTTTCACCAAGTAACGCATCTATGTTTTTGGAGTTGGTTGTATAGTTGGTTGTATTTGTTCCGGTATTGCCTTTTTGAGCTATTTGGATGAGTGCTCCCAAAAAGGAAGTATGATCGAGCTCAATGGACAATCCCGTATGAAGGCTACCAGTATCTAGATCTAACCATAGGTCTCGTCTTTCACCAGCTTATCTGGTGATACCTGTATCTTGAGACCATCGTGAGCAGGCCGAACCCATATCGGCTCGCCTTCACCGATCATTCCTAGCCCTTTCAGCTCGCTCTCCGTCGGGTCGGCCGGAGCATCGCCGCCACCGATCACCTCCCCAATCCTCACATACTCGTCGTGGGCAACCTCGTGCGAGAAACCCAAGAGATATGTCCGCTTTGCGCCGATTCTTCTGGCAGCCTGCACGGATTGTTCCATGCCAAAATGGGACGGGTGGGATCGCAGGTGCAAACAATCTAGGATGCAGACAGGTAACTGTCGTCCAGAGGCCGGAAGAAGCGCTGCCCACGCCTCGTCAGGAATTGCTCCGCAATCTGAGATATAAACAATATCTTCTTGAATCCTGACGAAGATAAATGTTTGTAGTTCGCTCTAGGACAGGGCCGACGAACCTGAATGCGAAACACATATAGGGCATAATAATTTCTTGCACCTCTGAGGCTTTAGTTGCCTCCGGAATCGTTCCGGTAACTTCCTCGACTTTCGTGGTGGCATCTTTCAACGACATATCGGCCACAGCAGTCTCAAGGGAAGCTACTGGTGCTGCGGTCAAAAATAAACGACCGTGGTGCACTAGGAACGGGGTAACCATCACGCCGGTGTCGTTTATCTCGAACGGTGTAGTATTGTTAATGCAAACATGCCACACGAATTCGGGAATCTGTGTTGAGTTAAGTATGCAAGTCGATTTCTGATAGATGGACAAACATCACCGCCGCCGGACGCGAATTCTGAAAAGGCATTTGAGATATAGTTTACAGCGGCCGGGGCAACACTTGAAAACGCACCTTTGGACACGAGATATGGAAACATTCGCTTTATGTCTTCGTAGGTTGCTTGTGAGACATAGAGGTCTATGTGGGATTGAATCCTGCTGCTTAATGTCCAAGCTATGTGGCATTAGCCCAGCCTTGTTTCAAACGGGTGTTGAATAAATCCTACCTCGAAGGTCATCTAACCCGTTTATCGCTACC
The DNA here is from genome assembly GCA_029233265.1 of Mycena alexandri. Lineage (NCBI taxonomy): Eukaryota > Fungi > Basidiomycota > Agaricomycetes > Agaricales > Mycenaceae > Mycena > Mycena alexandri. The sequence goes on along the minus strand of JARJCM010000012.1, from coordinate 717,472 downwards.
GCGGCGTGTTAGCGATTGTGCGGGAGAACAGTTCATCATTCTAACCATCGGCATGCGCGTGGGTGATGAGAACTGAAAACAGTATTAATACCAACGCTAAACAAAGCACAGGAAATTCACCTGCGTCGATTTTCCTCAAGGCGTACTTGGGAAACCATTCCAACGCCGCGGCTAGGCAGGGATTAACTAGATTCCGCGGGCAGTATATTAAATGACATACCTTGAAAATTTTTGCCGCAGTCAATTAAAACAGAGCTATAGTAGATACCATTAATCAACGCACTGCTGGGAGACAATGAACTCACTTACACGCTGCCTTCTTTGCCCGGCATTCGGACAACAACGCTCGTGTTCCGGCGTATATTCTTCCTCCCCTCGGCGCTCCCATCTATCGTGGACAAGCACGTCCGGCATGGTGGGCGGTTGGAAGAGCCGGGGATCGCGTGCGCTGTTACGCAGTCTAGAATTTCCAGCAACGGATGAGGCGAGTGAAATCAACGAGGGAGCGGAGTGTATTGACCGATGTGCGGGACGCTGCTGGACGTTCCCGTGCCTGAGGTGTGTTAAATCGTCGACTGATCGCTCGAGGAGACGTACCCAGAAATACGACCTCGACGGGTTGGGAAGACATGTCTAAGCGATAGAGAGGCAGTGCTCGGTTCATCGGTCCGACTTTGATTCGGTCTTTCGAAATAATTCGAGTGTATACAGTACATGCGGGCATGAAAAAACATAGAGTAGAAGGTATACTGTAGCATATGACAGCGGAAAAACTAGCGCGCTTCAAATGAGAGTGAGGCAATGGGCAAGTTGAATTTGCAGTTCAACTCTCTGAGTCCGACTCGAGTAGCATGATTGCGCATTCTTGCAGTTCCGCCTCCAACTCTGAGTCGGAGTCGTCCCAAACCGTGTCTTCGGACGGCCACGGCGAAGCACATCGAAACACATCCGACTCCATATCCCGGAAGGAACACGAGGATGTAGAACGAGATAGAATGGATGATTCAAATGCTTCTTCTTTCACGAATGATTTGTTTTGTGGAGGTATATATCGCTAAAATGCGAACTAAGCTGACTTGTATCATCCAAGTGGACATTACTGACCAGTTCAAGCATACTGCAGGATGATTCCGAGCTGGGTGAGGGCGGAGAACGCGGCCATGGGACCCTCTGATCGAAGCGGTCGATTGGAAGGGATGCCGCCTCGTCGTCCCCCGAAAACTCAGCTCTCTTCCGTTTTTCGGCGCTCCCAATGTTCAACCCGACTTCTACCTGGCCGCAGAACGCGAGCACCACATCACGGGTGCAGCGCGCGCGCTCGGCCTCCTGCTTCCGCCTATCCATCAGCCGCTGGAGCTTTAACGCCTTGAGGGAATCCTCCGTTGGCGTTGGTGTCGATGAAGTTGTTGGGGATTTCTGCTTCTCGCGAATGGCGCGAGAGGAGCTCCAGAATAACAGGACTGGGAAGAGCCAGGTCGCATACGACGTGAAGGTGGTGTAAATGAAGTTGGTAGGTGAGCGAGAGGGCAGTACTGCTGGAGAGAATTCGAACTGCGGCTGAGGTTTGTCGACGATGGGTGGACGCGGACAAGGAAGTATTTGATCTGGTGGTTTTTCTTCGCAGATCCTAAGAGCCTGACGCGTAATGCTGTGTTCCCCGGAGTATTGAGCACCCATCTGAAATTGTTCCTGGAGGAAATATCAGTGCTTCAATTCAACAAGAGGGGAGAAAAGACCAACGAAGGAAGTAAAGTGGAATCAAATACCGCCCAAAGCACTTTGTAGGCATCAATCCTAGATAAGTACTCCCGCGGCAGCAACAGCGCTTATTGTTGCAAAGACAAAAAGACAATGGTTCGTCGTAGTTACACATCACCGGAGCTGACACGTGGAATGAACGCCATGGAAGTAAATGAGTTGCGCTAGTCGACGGGACCGATAGGAGAGATCTATCAGTACGTGAATTGGGGACGCGCTGGGTGGGAGAGATCATGTGATCGCGAGAGCTGGTCTTGCGACACTTTCCAGCAACTTTCCAGTCAGTTGAAGTCTACAAATGTGAAGTTCTGGAAACAGCTGCGCGGCGCTTTGATGAGCAACAGCAAATGCCTAGAAATGGTCTGGAGAGGATGGGAGGAGGTGGAGAAAAGGCTGGGCCAGGACTTGGATGTGTCAAATCTTGCGTCACTTCGATCGGTCAGAAGCCGCTCACTTGCCGTGTTTGGCTGTGTTTATTTCAGGCTGTTTCGTGTCCTCATGCTTAGGCCTGTTCCATGAAGTTCTACCAGCAGCACTTCGCATACGAGTAATTATGCTGTTTCTTCTCCTTCACTGTCGATATATTCATCACTTTTCCAGTGACCCGTGGTCGATTGTAACCCTCGCTTTCTTTCTGCGCTACCCAAACCCATATGCTTCTCATGTTATTTCCTGCGATGTCGTTTCGCGTTCGGTCACTCCAACCGGCTCTCTCCTTACCACTCGCCTTATTCTGAAGCGAGGTGCGATGCCCCGGTGGTTTCCTAAGGGCATAATCAGCCGAGCAGAGACTTGGGTGGTGGAGGAGAGTGAGGTTGACCCCGTGGGGAGGACGGTCAAGTGTAAAACACGCAACTTGGACCATGTCAAAGTTATGCAAGTGGAGGAGACTGTCGTGTTTAGGTCGGCACCGGATGGGTGAGTGAGATCTTTTGAGACTACTTTGTTCGATGTCTTACCCACGACAGGAAAACGTTGCAATTAACCGAGGCCAGAATCGGGAGTGGGTTTGGCTGGGGATTGACCCGGCGGATTGAAGCCCACGGACTGAACCGATTCAAGGCCAACGTTCAGAGGGTGAGATTGCTTTCTTGAATTATATTCCGCATTTTCTCACCATCCTCCAAGTCTCGTGAGGGGGTCTCGCTCATTCTCGAGCTCCTGCGACAGTCCAGGCTACGTCCAATGACCCTCGGAGGCGCTGAAGACGCAACTTTGTCCGTTAGATTACCAGCCCCACCCATCCCAACGGTACACCAAACTTCTACCGAGACCGACACGAACGAATCACGCGAATGCCCCAAGCTTAAGGCTCAAAATTCATGGTTGCGCCTGAAAGCATGGCTCCATCCTCCCCGCTCAGACTGACAGCACTGGCGAGGGATTGTACTTGTAACACATAAGATATTTTTGTATTAGTAGTAGCTTTAGTCGATGTGAACAGCTCTGTGATCTCCCGTGTGCTCGTGTCTTCCGGCTCCTGTCCTCTTACCATCCGGGACCATATAAGCCTTGTTACTGTGGGAAGGCCAACGCGCAAGCTCATGTCGGTTCGATGTACTTCCCTACCGCAACCGCCCAGCAGCTGTCCTCAATACCAGCCCTCCCAAATATTCCACCAGAGTCGGAGAAACTCATCTGTCTCGTGCCCAGCCCGAGGAAATCCCTCTTCTGCACGCTGAGTAGGACTGGGGTCTCCATCTGGCGCGTCAGGGTGCGTGGGTAGCACTTGCAGCGACGGACACATGTTTCTCAACCAGCAGAGTCCAGCCCTCGGCAGTTCTAGCGTATCTCTCGCGAACCCCGACTTCCATCCTCGACCATGGCGAGAACATCGCAGTTCACTGGGCGCCAGACGGCGGACGGATCATAATACAGGTCTAGCCAATCCAGTGGGTCGAAAATTATGGGGCTAACTTGCGCGGTAGACATCCCAGTCGTACCTCGTCCTCATAACCGTCGTGTATCTCGCAGACACTCCGATTTATGTCCCTCCGCCATTACCGAGCACCAGTCGCAACTACTTCCTCCCTGGTCCAGGGGAAGCCCTCCCGTTGCAGTGTGTTAGCTTGCGGTTCGAGGGCGTCATTCGCGTAGAGGGAGGGCTTATATGGTGCCGTTCACGTACTCCGTATGACTCTGAATGGCTAACACAAATCCCACAGCGTGTCGCCGCGAAAACAATATATTTTGTTCTCCACCAAAAATCCACCAGCGGTCCAACGGATACCTTGGCCTGAAATTGAGGACGAGCACGACGCCGTAGACGGAGAGCCTAAAACGCAATTTGGGACGTATGAGACGTGGATTTTCAACGACCACGATTTCGATTTTTTTGTGGATCCCGATGGTGCGCCGTTCGTTCTTCACGTCTTTTTGAATTCGTCTTACGCTTCTCCATAGTCACAGCCACGAAGATATTATATTCGCGTGCCACCGGTGTTGAGACGTGGATAACTTCGGATGGGCGAGCTTACTTTGTCGGGTTGACAGAAAAGGTGAAGTTGACGGACTCGGAAAATACAGAAGAAGACTCTTCAACTCCACGGCATCATCAAGTTTGCATTCAGTGTGCTTCAGCCAATACCACTTCCTGACTTAATCCCGCAGTCCCTCTCAACTGACTCAACCTCCTCCGCAAAAGCCCCGAAATCCACATGGCAAGGGACATGCATACACGACTTCGAGACGCCCCGATGGGTTCAAAAATCGCGGCGCATCGACACGCACGACGTAGACTCCGACGCCGACCCCGGGGACGAATCATACCAGTCCCAGTCCCAATCTTCCGACGGTGACAGCATCACGGCCGGGGAAGGCAAGGGCAAGACGCGCGCGGTGTACAGCGAGCCACGGCGCGCCGTCACTGTCGCCATCAACGGCAAGTTCTCCCTCGTCGCGGTCGGCATGGCCAACGGCGCGGTGCAGTACACGCCGTTTCCCTCGAGGCTCGCCACGACGCCGCCGCAATCGGTGCAGATACAGGTGCCGGCGGGGTATAACCGTTCTAATGCCCCAGTGTGTGCGATGGAGTGGAGCGGGGACGGGTATGTGCTTGCGGTGGGTTGGCGGGATGGATGGGCGATTTTTAGCGTTGGGGGACGTTGTCTTGCGAAGGGGTTTGGGGTGGAGGATGTAGATACTCAGGTTGACGGTGCAAAGTGCGTGGTTGTGAAACTTGAGGGGATCGAGCTGACTTGAATGCTTAGGTTCCAGGATACTTTCATGTTCGGCGTTCGGAGTCTGGTAATTCATGGGTTTTTTTCATTCTGTTGTTTCTAACTCATCGCCCGCTAGTTCTGGGCTCCCGGTAATTTTGAGCTCGTCGTTCTGGCGCAGCCAAGTCCAACTAGTAAATATATATTTTCCCCTCGAGGCATTAACGGCTTGCTTACATCACGTAGAACTGGATGGTCAACTATTCGTGATACCATTCGCCAAGAGCGCCTCTACAGGCCAGCTAGCGCCGGTGAATACTGAATCCGAATCAATGACCCTCTTCTCACTTCTGAACAGGATAACACGCGATATGCGTTCCTCCAGATGGACGATCGTGCGCTGGTATATCGAGGGGCAGATCAGCCAGACATGAGTGTTATAAATCCTGAATCGGATGTTTGGCAGCATATCAAGGTAAATCGCGTCGTCCCCATCCCTTCATAAATATTATTTAATGCAATTCAGATCCCTCAAACATACTTGGCGACCAACTGGCCGATTCGGTACTCGTCTCTGAGTAGCGACGGGCGTCTGATCGCCATTGCTGGTCGCCGTGGGTTGATCCACTACAGCTCAACCTCGGGCCGGTGGAAGCTGTTTGCGGACGAGATACAGGAGCAGGCATTCGTCGTGAAAGGCGGGATGGTCTGGTTTCACCACGTCCTCATCGCCGCCGTCGAGGTGTCGAAGTCGTTCCAGGTTCGCCTCGTATCCCATCTTCTTACGCCTGAGCTGACGAACAGTGCAGATCAGACTGTATTCGCGCGACATGGAGTTGAGCAACCAGAACGTCCTCCACCGCGAAATCGTCCCGTGCCCCGTCGTGATCTTATCCCTGGTGGATAACTCGCTGCTCGTGTACACGGCGGATAATACGCTGTACCATTACTTGATAGTCCCAACCGCGGATACTATCAAGCTGCACTTATGCGGAAGTATCACATTCACCGGGATCATTGCGGCGCCGAGCGCTGTACGGATGCTCAGTTGGATGATACCGAGTGCTCAGAAACGCGAGTCTTCTGTCGTTCATTTCATGCGCATGCTGAGTGTATTTTCCTGCAGAGCTTGGGGATCCCGTGGACGACCTTGCCGTTGCAACTGTGTTGATGGTGGTCGGCGGTCAACTCATCCTTCTGCGACCTCGGAAGGTGAATATGGTTGTTGTTTCCCTTAAATACCTTACTCATAATTCACAGTCGGGTGATCAAGAAGTCAAATATGACATGCAAATATTCGCCGACCGAATCGAGTTTTGTTGGATTCATCTTCGAGGCATTAATGCGCTAGAGAATTCTCTCTGGGCGTACGACGGACAGGGGATTAGAGTCTGGCTCAACGCACTCGCGATTGAAGCGCCACGATTAGACGAAAACGAGCCTCAAGACACCGTGAAGGAGAGCGTGAATATTCCACTCGATTTCTATCCGTTATGTAAGCACATTTACGTCAAGCACTTGCCCGATACTCATTTCAATTTTCTATGAGCTGTCCTCATGGATAAAGGAATAATCATCGGCGCAGAGCATGAAGTTGCGACACGCTCTAATCTTCCCTTCGTGATCTTCCGCCACGCCACAAGTGTACGTTCTTTTCACAACTGCTTTTGATCAACTGGTTAACACGCACGCCAGTCGCATCTCTTCCTCCACCATATCCTTCTGTTCCATCTGCAAGCCCGCCAAGTGAACGAAGCCGTCGTGTTTGCTTCACATTACCAGAAGCTCGTTTTTTTTGCGCATGCCCTGGAGATTCTGCTGCATACAGTCGTAGAATGGGACGATGATGATGGGAGTACGAGCCCGGGAGCTGGCGATCCGATTTCATCCGACATGGTTCTGCGCACCGTTGTTGAGTTTCTAGATCACTTCGATGCGGCTTTGGATGTGGTGGTCGGCTGCGCACGAAAAACGGAGATGACGAGATGGAAGCGCCTCTTCAGCATCGTGGGCAATCCCAAGCTGCTTTTCGAGGTCTGTTTCTCTCTGTTTATTTCTCCTCTTGCTCATCAGCTCATTCGTGGTTCATCAAGACATGTCTCGAGTCTCAACAGCTCAAGACGGCGGGCTCGTACCTTCTGGTCTTGCACAACATGGAGCAGCTTGACGAAAAGCACCATGATGTTATTCGTTTACTCGAGAGTGCGGTCGCGGCCAAAGACTGGCAATTGTGCCGAGAACTGCTGCGGTTCTTGCACAGTGTTGACGACACGGGCACGGCCGTTCGGAATGCGTTGGAGCAGATTAATCCGCACCAAATTCACGATGGCAATCTGCTTCCCAAAAAATCCGTGAAAATAAATGGTGATTGACGTACTGCTTTGAGTTTTGCTATCGTGGACCGGGTAATTTATGGAATTGTACTTACTGATTTGTATTATTGGCATCTCCGCATCTGTCCATTCGGTCATCTTTGCAATTTTGATTGATCCTGCGGTCCAACTGCGGTCCGATAAGTACCGTCCGCCTTGAACGTCACGGTCATGGTACGAACCGCCCGGTCCATAAATCATCGCGGCTGACGCGCAGAATGCTCGCAGAGTCAGGAAATAACCTATACGCCAGAAGGGGCAGTCTCCATCACTTACCAGGATCTTGTCTCTTCCCCACGTTCGCTCGCCAAATCTATCGGTCTGTTTTTATTCGATATTGTTCGCAAGTTGTCTGAAGAAAGGTCTGCAGAGAAAGCATTTGGATCTAACCAGGACTGCCTGGGGATCATTATTGTCCGAGGCTCGTCGAACATTCCGCAGAGTCCCGGCTGGGAAAGTTGACGTTGAACCTTGGTTCTCAGACCTTCCGCCTGCCTACGCCGCGTATCGTGAACGTCTTCTCAAATTGGCCTACGCATTTGCCACGCTTGATGAACCCGTCCGTGAACGGTATGCTGACCCACACAGTCGCTACAGGTACGCGACGCGTTCGTTTCTGTTTTCGTCGGTGCGCAGACAATTGACCTTGACAACAATTACAAGTTTTGGGTGGTCCCACGGAAAGGTAGAGCGACCGCAATATTTTCGCTATTTTCTGACACGAGTTGTGGAACAGGAAATTATGAATGGGAAGCCAGACGTTCTCAAAGGCTCTTACTATGCCAATCCGGTTGTCGAGGACCCGAAGGTTTCTCTGGAACTCCAGAACTCCTTCCCCGAATATTATAACAAAAACATTTGTACGTTCTCACTTTTATGCTGACATACGGCCTTCCTAAAACTGGCGATAGGGCCAAGGAGCGATGAAGCCGGAGTCGAAGGGTTTGAGAGCGCGTTCAAAGATCTGGGAAGGTAAGGACTTCTTCCCAATTGAAGGCAAATATTCACACAAGGCCCATAGCTTGATCTTCAAAGTCGGATGTGAATTAGCGGTTGCATGCCAGCCCTTTGGTGCGTGAGGAGCTAGATAAACAACACTCCTCCCTCAACTCATATTATTACAGCTCTATCCCATTTAAATGACTCCTCAATGTCGCTGCCTCAGTTGATCAGCACGTCGAACACGGTCAAAGCTCGTCTCTTACACTATTTTCCTCCGAGCCCAGACGCCGCTGTGACTGGGGAAAATGACGCAGTGGACGACTGGTGCGGCTGGCACCGTGATCACAGTATTTTGACCGGCCTTTGCTCGGTAAATTCTCTTTTACGCCGTTTTGCGTCCACTTATCATCCCTCAGGCAATGTTCCTTCGTGAAGGGGAATCTGGGTTAGAGACCGTGCCATCACCTTCCCCGGCCTCAGGGTTATATATCCGTAACCGAGCTGGAGAACTAACCAAAGTTTCCATTCCCGTTGACTGTCTAGCATTCCAAACCGGTGAAGCTCTTGAAGTGGCAACAGGCGGCACGCTGCGTGCCACCCCGCACTGTGTTCGAGTAGGCTCAGCTCCTGGATCAGACAAAATAAGCCGAGAAACCTTCGCGCTGTTTATGCAGCCCGACGTTGACCAGCATCTCGGAGATTCATGCACATTCGGCCAGTTCTCCAAACAAATATTTGATGAGCATTACGACGATGTATCAGCATGAAAATATGTAGAATCTAAGTAGTAAAATCTAATTAGGTGTAGGTGTTTCTGACGAGGCGACGTGCCGCCTACTAGGCGATGGTAATACAGACATAACGGCTGCGGCCAAGCTATTGCGTTTAGAGGAATGATCTGGAGACCTTCCTTCACTGTGTTGCGAGCTAATCGAGGACCGCCGTCCGTCCTGTTCAGATATAACACTCCAGTCCTCACTCGGCGCGCCTCCCGGTGCCGATCCGCTCGAGCTGTACCCAGACCGTGGCTCAGTGGGCCGGTCGCGAATGGTAGAGCCTTCTGCGTCTGGCTCGTCGTCGTCGTCATCGGAGTCTGGAACGGAACGCTTGATTAGGGAACGCGCGTAATCCATGTCCCGATAAATGGATTCTATGGCCGTGGCCACCCCGTCCTCCTGCATGAGCGCCGTCAGTGTATGAAAAGGAAGTAAAGGAATTGCATACCGCCCGGATTTCTTCCCCGATCAACCGAGCGCGATCTATTTGTTTAACATCGGTGGTTGCCGAGATGAGAGCCTCCGTCAGAGAGTCGACAGTCAGCTTTCGAACACCCGTCCCCACTCCAAGAGCTTCAACACGGTCAGCCCAGAAGAATTGATCTCCAAAGAACGGGCGAATTATTGTGGGGATCCCCGCTGGAATACGGTGATCAGCTGGGAATGAATCGTCGTTAGAACAAATCACATACCTCTCAAACTAGCACCCGTGGTGCCCGCACCGCCGTGGTGGCAAGCAGCATCAATCCTCTGGAACAGCCAATCGTGAGGGATCGAGGGTATCGGATAAATTTCCTTGGGTAACGGTTCTTCTATATCGGAGGCGTCGCCCGCCTTTGCTTGAAGGCGGTCTGACCATCCCTTGGACAAAATCGCGCGGACGCCGCTCCGCAATACCGCATCAATGACACAGCGTGTCATCGTTTTGGGATCGGAGACGACGATGCTCCCGAACCCGATGTAGACGACCTTCTTCCCCTCGGCGTGAGCCCCGTCAATAAATTTGAGCAGATCTGGGGGAGGCGTCCATTTCTTGGCACTGACGTTGGCGTCCTCCAAGAACCAGTAACCTGTTCCATGATGAGTACATCAACCACCTGTACATTGGGTGTGCATATTACCTGTCACACGAATCCACTCGGGCCAGTCCAATGGAGGCGGCACCACGGCGGGACTGAAGTTGTACAGAAACGGTATCTTATGAGGCTCCATCTTATCCAAACTGGTGCTCCCCAAATGTAGGACGTTCTTTCGCCAGCGATTGACCTGGCCCGCGATCGCCCGCCAAAATACTTGGTCAAACATGACATAGGTCATGTAATTATAGCCGCCGCCCATCTGGATGGAAAGCGTAAATCACGACGCTCGAAGGAAAACACGATGCTTACCTTGCGTTCTGGAACAGCGAACGCATGAGGATATGCCCTAAATAAAGTCAATAAAAGTATCAAGTCGGTTTTTGGGAGCGATTGTACCTGGTCCGCGTCCATGTCATTGTAAAGGCCCTATAATAGGGAATCCCGAGCGCCTCCGCGATGTGATATCCCCCCATGGCGCTCGGGCTCTCAATAAGCACGTCAGTACCCTGACAGGCATCCCACGAGTTGCTAAGAAGATCATCCAACCACCCGCGGAACTAAAACAAGCATTTAAATACAATGTGATGGGCCAAACGAGCAAAGCACACCTTCTGCAACCCCTCTTTCAAGAACCCCACCGTGAACGTCCCATTCTCAATGCATATCCGCATCAGCTCCGCGGGGTCCCCACCGACGACGCCGAACTCAATCCCGTACTAGAATTCCCGCTTAGGCGCGTGGGAGAGTATCAGTGAGAAAGAAAACACACCGCCTCAATCCACTCCTTGAACTCTTCGTGCGTCGCGATGCGCACCCTGTGGCCGTCCGCCATCAGCCCCTTGGCGAGCGCAATGTACGGCTGCACGTCCCCACGCGAACCGATGGTCAAGAATGTAAAGTGCAGGCTCCGCTTCGGCTTGAACGTCAGGAAGGTCGACGATGCGGACGTGAACATCAGTGCGGGGAGCGAGTCGGCCAAGTGCTCCGCTGCAGGCTCGTCCATCGGAGCGGACACCTTGGACTCGAACTCTTCGAGGATGAGCGCGTCACGCTTGCCCGGTGTCACAGTGTCACCAGCGGCAAGGCGTCGGCGGGTGTCCTCCATCTGGCGCTCGAGAAGGGCAACGAACGCGTCCCGCTTGTCCTCCGCGCTAAATTCAAAGAACAATTCCTCGTGTCCTTTGACGATAACGATGAGGCCGTGGTGTCCGAAACGCGTCGCCTTGGTCTTCTCTAAGGCGAGTAGATCCCGAATAGGAAGCGTCATCTAAAGATGATGAGCATCCTCCTCAACTGAGAAAACCTCCGGAGACTAACCCTGGTCTTGGCAGTGAGGGGCCCAGTGGATTTAAAGCAAAAATAATTCGTAGATATGTACAGCCTCCCAGGAACAGGCAGCAACCTGAAAATATATCCGGGGAAGTCTATCAAGTCGAGTGAGTGAAAAGAACGAGTAAGGATGAAAGGAAAACCTACATCCAAGAAGAGTCTCCTTCTCATCGTACGCAAACACCGTGCGGAATTTCTCGGTTGCCTCAAGGTCGACGGCGACGTCGGGCGTCTCGAGCACACTGAACGCCAGATCCCCCAGTCCGCTTGCACGGCTACCCGGCATGCTCGAATACACCTCCTGTACACGACTGGGGGAAGCTACCGCGGGTGCCGACACTGTGGAGGAGTCCGCGCTGCTGCCAAACACCCGTCGCGGGCCACGCAACCACGACGGAACGCCCACGCTCCACGCGCTGCCGCTGCTCTCGCTAATCAACGGGTGGTCAGGATCATTGCGATATACGGAAGGGGACGGAGGATACGTGTGTTCAGCAGCGGTGGCATTCGTCGGCGTCATTGGGTCTTGTGGGGATTCGGATAGTGGGGAGGTTGTGACAGGGATAAAGGACGAGGAATTGGGCCGGCGCGAGATGTGGGTGAACCCTTCGGATTCGGGGGTGGGGGAAAGAGTGGATGCGCTGGGCCGACTGAGGGACATGGTCTCTTGGAATGGCCGTAAAAAGGAGGAGATGCTAAACGAAGAAGCTTTGGCGTGCTCTGGATTAGGCATACTTTGCACGCGTTCGGGAAGACCGGACGCAGGCCGGGAGACCGTGGTGTCCATAAGCATCTGCGGTGAAGACCGCTCCGGCTGTAGGCGGTGTGCGCGGACGGCATCACGGATTTGGTCCAGAGCAGAGTTAAGGTCGTGGAAGTAGGCGAAGAAGTACGAGTCGACAGAGAAATGCTCTTCCTTGTCGAAGACCTTGACTTCGATGGTCTCGCTGAAATCCATAGCGGTGGACTTATCGACATCGAGGATGGTCGAGTATGGAATGGCAATTTTGACGCTGTCTCCCATGTTCTGCGCCTTGAAAATGACCTTGCGGATCGCCTTGACCCACTCCTCGCGGCTCGGAACCGACGGTGCGGCCAAAACCACTGTCCTCTGGTTGGTGCGGACACGGAACTCCTTGTCATTCACCGCATCACACGAGATGGCATAGCGAAGGTCCACAATGCCGTGCGGGAAGTAAGGGTCCTATGGGACGTGTTAATTCTTGTTCCACACGCGAGCAGTGTAATAGTTTCTCACTGATGAGGACTGGTACCAAGAGAGAGCATCATTCTTCAAGACGAACCAATGCTTGATCCAGCGTTTGGTTCGCTGCGCCTTTTTATTAAGCGAGCCAGACTTGAGAACTTGGTCCTAGTAAGGGACATGAATTGTAGCAAACCTTAAAAAACGATAGGTAAGCTGCCAACCTCTCTTGTGGGCATATGGGCAAAGAAACACAGGTAGGAATTGGTTAGATACATATATCCTTGCAGCACTGAGTGCATTGTTAGTCGGGAGCGCGTTAAAGAATAAATCACCTACAAACGGAGCGCAAGAGCCAACAAGGCATTTCTATGCAAGACATGAATACGGAGATCCGCAAAAACAAGTACGACATACCAGCCCAGACTTCCTCTATCCCGTCCAGATCAAAGACTTGTTTGAGCTTCTCAGCCAACCGGACCCTGCGCTGCAATCTGACCGTGGCCATGCTTCCGGAGCGCATCATAGAAGGCGGTATCGCGTTGTCGCCCTTCTGCTGTAGCCGTTCGCGGAGAGGCATCGGGTGCTCGGCGTACGGCGGGCGAGGGGTGGACTCTTCAAAGTCCTCCTCTGCGTCTTGGTCTTCGGAAGATCCCAGGGTTGCGTCCGAGGCCGGCTCTTCCTCGCTGACGGCCGTGTAATGCTGAGGCAATGCCTTCCTGCGGAGACCTTGGCCGGGGTGGTTCAGACGCTGGGAGCGGGCCAGCGGGCGATAGATAGTGTGAATGGAGGAGGCCAAACGGTCGGCTAGACGCGGGGAAAGTGAGCAAATGACCGACATAGTTAAACCCTTACAGACCTGGCTTGCCTTCTTCATCGCTGTCGGAATCAATCGGGCTCAGAGTCTGGGGAATCACGTCATCGTCATTATCGGGATCCTGCCATGGCAGGGCTTGAAGAGCCTGGATGAGAGTTTGTGTTCCGGCACGCATCTAGATTGGGAATTAGCCGTTACACGTAAAGACACGGGCGTCGTGGAGACTCACTGAACCGTTACCGCGGAACGAGCTGAGTGACGGACGACTAGGACTGGGACCCAAAGTAGGGGAAGGCGGGGTAATGAACGGGGAATCGTCTGTGGGTTCGGGTTGTGGAATCTTCATTGGAGAGGCAGGCCGAGACGCGCTAGGTGTGCTTGCAGAGGAGTGCGGCGAGAGCATATCTAGCACAGTATATTAGGGACCGAAATACGGGTTGAATTGGCCCACGGAATTACCGTCTTCGGCCCGTTCCTTTCCCTTGCCTTTGCGACTGAGACTGAACATGCGCTTGTGCCGAGACGAGCCAGGCGTCGTGGATTTGCCTGGAGAACCCGGTGGCGAGGCCTTGCCGCTGAGACTCCTGCCAAGTTTGTCGACTGTCCTTTCCACTGCGCTTGAGAGACGTTTCCTCCGCGATAACTCGTCCTTGGGCTCCGCGAGGCCCAGAGTCTCGGGGGACGTGTCTACTGGAATGGACGAGGAGGGTGGTATGGGGGTTGCGAGAGGAGGAATGTGGGCCATTGCTGAGTACAAGGTGAAAGCGTCTAGAGAGAGGAGCTAGATTGGGCCTTCGGCAAATCCCGGTTCTGACGTATTTCTGCAGGTCATGTAAACCTCATCTCTTTCTTTGCCTTTTAACGTGAACCTCACAATATAAAAAGATCTGCTGTTCATGCGGCCCCTTCTTCTATTCTTTTACTCGTCGACCGCGACTCTCTGGGGCACCCCAACAGCTTTTGCCTTTGAAGGTCGTGTCTATAGACGCCCTGTAGACGCCTACGCAGGACTTGCATGCTTCCGCGTGTTCTTGGACTGCACTGACTTGGCGCGCGGTAATACCAATACAGGGTGCTGTGCTAAATTCCAAAGGCATAAATCCGGCGATGCGCGGGGGCAAATCTTGCCATCCCAGGTTACGCTTAGATTTGCGCATACTGTACAGGCCGGAAACAAGGCTAATCAGGCTCTCTCTTGCCGAACATTCCAGGTCGCGCTGCTGGTAAGTACCCGGTATCAAATGAGCGTGCACGCAACTTGAAGTGTGGACGTGTCTAATTTGTAGTAAACGTTCTACACAATTCTAATGCATCGTAAATATTTTTTGTGGAATATGAACGGTGGCGAGTTGCCCACCCATGTACTTGGCTATTATTTGAATGCAGATATAATCGCGAGCTCGGAGTTGGCTCGAGCTCGGAGCTGGACTTTGTCAAATCGCATCAGTTGCGGGCCGGACTCACCGAGGTCACGCACGACCAACCAAAACGGCGAAAACGTTGCAGTCGCGCCGCGTCGGGCCATTCTCGACGCGTTTCCCGCTTCCCCACTTGCTCTTAACTTCTACATGCGCGGAGAAATTTGTGTTGGATCGGCGTCCTTCCTGGCGTACCTCTTATTTTATTTGCTTCATTCAGTCTTCGAGTCTGATCGTCCTCCCACAGCTTAGCCTCGTTGCTGCTACTCATCTTTGTCCACGTAGGTGCCTCTCTCCTCAGAGCTGAGCTTATCCATAGCTTCCAAAGGTATCTCAAATAAACACTTCGAGCGTTCCACGAGGAATAGCACTGGTACGATCGTCTAATTACCCACCAGCTCCTCTCTCGATCTCTCTCATTAGGTCAAAATCAACGCATCGGATTATGGGTGTGTCCACTCCCTGCGCCTGCACTCGAATAAAATCAAAATACATACCACTCCAGTACCGCGCTGCATGCCGCAATAACTGACCCGGTAGAGGGCCTCTATACGAACGACTCAACCGCCCCGCTCGAAGCCGGTCTCGGCTTACGACAGTTTTATCTGTTCGGCCTGTACTCGCATTGCGGATACGTTAACGACTCCGCCGGGACCTGCACGAACCACTCCATTCAAAACCAATTCACGCCTTATGCCGCCCTAACGTCTGACATGTTCGCAAACTACAGCGTCCTCACGAACTCCATCTTCTCTCGGGCCAGCCCGCCCTTTGTTGATAACAACTCCTTTGGCCACAGCTCGCGCGCTGCCTACTGGATGCTCCTCCTCGGCACAATATGTGCTGCAGTATCCCTACTAACGTGCGTCCTCCGACCCGTCCGCGTCGAGGTGATCTCTGAATAACATTCACAGCGGAGTCGCCAAAAGTAGCTTCACCTTCTTTGTATCAACCGGCTTTGCAATCATTGGCAGCCTCTTCATCCTGATCGGCGCCAGCATCTGGACGGTCATGATAAAAAAGGCGGAGTCTGTTAACTCGGCCGTGTTAACGGACGGGGTGCTTGTGGGCATTGAAGTGACCCCAGGCTCCGCCTTGTTCATGATATGGGCAGCCTTCGGAACGCTCTTTGCGTCCATTATCCCATATATGGTCAGGTTAGTGTCCCTCAACCATTTTGTTTGAACTGCGACTCAATTTCACAGCTGCTGCACCTACCGAGGATAATAAAGATGCCACTTGATGATGCAGGACATCCTCTTAAAAATTATTTCGACCGATGGACATCATATGTATTTTCTCCCTTATTCAGTAGAAATATTTCAAGAGACAGAGATGCTATTCAGAGCATGAGTTTTCAATATTCTCGCTTTACATCTCTTTTTATTTGTCTCGATTGTGCGACGCTAACCTTTGATCCGCCGGATGATTCGCTCAGCGTGACACTCTTCCCGAACTTCCATGCCTCGACCATCGTATCCGAGTTCATATATAGTGTATTTCCATGTTCTGAATAGGGCGACTCATACTTCAGGCCTCGACAATTTCCCCGATGAAGGTTGCACACCTCCTTCAAGAAATCAAGGAAAAGGAAATCAAGGCGCAAGGTAATCAACGACATTTCGAACATCATAACAAACTCGCGGACGAGCGCAGGGCGGCATCGTTCCAGCTTTGCAACCGTTGTGTGGCGTGTAACCAGCGCAGAAGAGGGTCAAGAGCGCGTAAGTATCTTGCTGCTGCGAGCAGAAACCAGCAAAACGCAAAGGTGTATAACCAACATAATCAAAACCAACTTGAACAAGACCAATCATATATCTACTACCATCAACGGATTCAACCCTCAGCATTCAAGCGCCCAACCATCATCAAGTGGGTCTCAATACCGGGGTAACGCTAGCTTCGGTGAAGGTCATCAAGCCCTGGGAGTAAATGTTTCCGTGCACACTGGCGCCTGCAGCGAGTCTGATGGCCGAGTTGCTCAAAATGGTACCCTCAACCCTGGCGCCGGCCAGGAGATTGGTGGAGTCACCGGTGGCGAAGAAGACGTCGCGGGCCCGGGCGCCATTGGCAAGAATAATCGAGGCGTTCGCGTCCAAGTCGAAGTGAGAGCCCGAAGTGAAGATGTACCTGGGAGAAGCCAGCATTAAAAGAGCAGAAATGACTTTTCATGGTTGCACTTACTGGCCCTCGCCGTTGAGTGTGATGTTGGTGACAACGTGAAGAATACTGAAAACGTTGTAGATACCGGGGGTGAAAACAGCGCCCGTAAAGTTAGTGGTGCCGTTGCCGCTGGCGTCGCCCATGCCCTTGGTGACGACGATGGTTCCGTCGGGGGTGGAGACCACCTGCGTGCCTTCGAGCGCTCTCAGCATGTTCCAGACGGCTTCGGCATCCGAGTGCGCCTGATCTGCGGCCGGGGTGCGCTCCTCGACATCACCGGTGATCGCATCGGCAGGGAAGCCGCTGACATTATGGCCGGTCGTAGCGACGTTGCCGATGATGGGTCCGGACGCGCCGGTGTTGGTGATTCCGCCGACGGCCACAACGGTGAAGTCGGTAGCAGTGCCGAGATCGATCTAGAGTGCAATCTGTGAGGACTCGTGATGCGTGGGTGGGAGAGAAACACGGACGGCAACATCGGCGCTAACAAATGTGACCGCGGCCAGGGTAGCGAGAGTAAAGGCGAACTTCATGTTGATAAGCTTGGTGAGCAGTGCACAACACTAGGTAGGTAGGTAGGTATGTTACCGGCGCTGTCCCGTTATGAGGAGTTGTCTTTTATATTCAACCGGGGCCGTACCCGCCCTGGTTTCCCTCACTCCGTTTGTTGGAGAACCGCAACTTCAGGGCAGTGTGGGCATATTCAAGGCACACTAGAGCGTGTTAGCAGATTCAAAATTTTGCTTCGCTTCAATTCTTATTGGTCCCAAATTTGCGGAGCAGCCAATCGGACAACCGAAACCAAAAATTTTGAATCTGCTACTCTGATGTCTTGGCAAAATGTGTGAATGTTTGCCTGGGTGTGCGGGACTTCGGCACCCACGGCGAACAGCCAGCATTTCCATGTCCGAAATACCCGCCCCTGGTGGCCCTCACTTCAATCCAACTTCAGGGCAGTCTGGGCAGGTTCCAGGCACACTCAGGTACTTCCAGGAAGCGCTTTCGAGCGCTTCCGAGCGCTTCCAGGGAGTACCTAGGGCTCCAATCCAAATCTATACATTCTCTCTACTACGTACAGAACGAGGGATTCCGCAAATGCGCGGCGCCCGTACGAGACGACGAAGGATCGAGCAGGCTAGCGGCGCGCGGTGGTAGGTCGCTTGGCGTGTGGTCGGTCGCTTGGCGTGTGGGAGTGGAGAGAAAGCATGCCCGAGGCTGCTCCGGATGATTCATTGTCACAAAATTTCGGCGTGACACTCTCTTCCCGAACTTCAATGTACAATGAATGCTAATCCGCAAAGTATCGAAGATGCCTCGACCATCGTATCCGAGTTCATATATAGTGTGTTTCCATGTTCTGGATAGGGCGACTCGATATTTATATGCTTCAGGCCTCGACAATCTCCCCAATGAAGTTGCGCACCTCCTTCAAGAAATAAAGGAAAAGGAAATCAAGGCGCAGGGTAATCGCCTTCTGCTTATCACTCGAGCATTGAATGAACGTGCTTCAGATTTACAGCAAGAGATAGACCGGGACTCATCGCGATACATCCGCCACTCGCTCAAAGCCTCCAGTTCCGCATCATCCTCCACGAGCGTCTCCCCCTCCCCCGCCGCGTCGCGCGCACCCTCCCCGAAATCCATGCTTCTCCCGGGAAAGATATCCGCCGCATACACCGAGATCAACGAGCTCTCGGTCGAGAAGATCGCCCTCGCGCAGCGCATAATCGACCTCATCTCACGCACGCGTGCACGGCTCGACGTGGACCTCGCCAAAGTGCGCGTCCTGCAGGGCGAGCTCCCGGAGCCAACCTTCGCTCCCACCGGCACCGGCCGCATCCCGCGCATGCCGTCCGCCGCGAGCGTCCCCCTGCTCGAGACGGAGAACATATATTCCGGGAGTTCGCGCAATCCGGCGTCGCAGATTGGCGAGAGTCTGCGCGCGGCGCTGGGGGGCAGTGCATCTATGCCTGATATACGGCAGCAGGTCCCTATTGCACCTGTTTTGCCTACGGCTGCGTCAATATCTGCTGGACCTTCTGCGCAGAAGAGTGCGTTCAACTTTCATGACTGCTCGAATTCGCTGCTGAAACTTATATAGAGCGCCGTGTCACGGCGACTGCGCCGGCGTCTATCAAGCTGGCGCCTGTGGCTACTCCGACAGCGACACCCCGGCGGTCGGCATCGCCCTTGACGTCCGCTACCGCCGCAAGCTCGCATGCACATAACTCGCACAAGCGGTCCCGACTCTCGCGCCAGATTCACCCGCGCGAGGACGTCGACATGGATGCAGAGGGCGAGGAGGATGGTGAAGGCGAGGACGAGAATCTGTATTGTTTTTGTCAAAAACAGAGTTACGGCGATGTACTTTCCCTTCCTTCTCTTCCAACTTGTGCGATATTCATTGTGTTTCCAGATGATCGCGTGCGACAACGATGATTGTCCGTATGAATGGGTGCGTCTGTTCATGGAGTTGACAATGCTGTATATTGACTTGCTCTGGCTGCTAGTTTCATCTGTCGTGTGTACAACTCTCGCAGCCGACGCCGGAAAAGTGGTATTGCAGGGAGTGCGTTGAGAAGGGTTTCGCTGCCGGGACGACGGGGGTGAGGAAGGGGAGAAAGCGGTAGTGGGCTGTTTTGAGTACGCAACTAAATTTAATGTAACACGGAAATATAAAGCACGTAGACCACAGTCGGCATAGGAAATGGACCGCTGCGCAGTCTGAGGTTCAAAGCCCGCCCTTGCCGCCTCGAATTGCTTTTAAAAATACATTTAGCTGCGGTGTCATTCAGATTGTGGCTCGGGACTCGGTTCCACCTCAACGACCCGACCATCGTCGAGTATTACTCTAAATCGTACTGCAAATAGAGGGTCAGCAGCCAAATCCAAGGAGAGTTCAAGGGCGTACAAATCGAATATGGTATTCCCTTTGCTTTGCGCACACTAGTAAAATAAACCGTGCCAGAACCTGAGTCGTGTACTTAGTTTGAGGAAGAAGGATGCAGCGAGAAACGCACCTAAGGAGCCCTTGACTCTGAAACTAACATCTATGTTTCCCTGGATCTGGTTTATCTTTTTTTCTTGTCATATTCAGCTCACAGCGATGAAGCCATTCCAACACACCTGCCCGTGAATAATGGGATATCCATTCAGCCACCACTCGGGCTGTGGTCTTATGGCCATTCCCAGTTTCTCGAGGAGCTGGGGGTCGGCCTTGATGGTCCGCAGAATCTGCTTGACCACCGACGAGGTAACCTTGGTCTCATTCGTGACATACGTTAGGAATGCGGCCCAGCCGGACACCACTACGACCGCGATACCGAGCATTGCAGGCCATCGTTTCTTGAGGTGGGTCAGCACGTATCGGGGAACCAGTAAAGCCGTACTTCGATTTTTGGGAGCTCTCGGTGTGGCTTGAAATTGGAGTATACACTTTGGGGCGGCGCGCCTCCTGAGGCATATTGGCGAAGTTGGATCAGGGCAGAAGGGACTTTGAGACCCAGTCTGTTATGGCGAGGGATGCGCGAGAGAGCTGGGACCGGCTTCAGCCTGCTCAAAGCAGAGGTCATCATGGTCGGATCAGTCGCGGCCAGTCACAATCACGTTTCTGTGACGGGGGTGCAATCACCCGCGCGCACACGACAACAAGCGCATCGTTCCTCGGGCGGGTGGCAGTCGCTCAATCGAAGTCGCGACTCGAATTTTGCAGAAAGTCTACGATTACAGATCTTTTACACTATCTCCCTCGAGCCCAAATATTTGCCAAAGTAAATTAACCTGCCCAAACGGCCGCTCACTTCCCAGTAGCGTCGACGCCGCTTCATACTTATTTTCCGGCTTCTTAACCTGCTCGCAAATCCGTTGATATGTACGGGCCACGCGCTGCAGTGCAGCCTGATGGATCTTGATGTGCAAACGCTGCGCAGTAAGCTGAGAGAGACGGGGAGATTGGACAACTTCAAGTCCTGAGAGCCATTGCGAAAAGTTGTGAAGAGCGGATTGGAGTTGTGCTGGCTGGGTGGCCGGAATGCGGGACATTGGCTCCTGTGGTGTTGGCGTTGTTTCAGTCGGAGAATGACAGGAGGGGAGGGATCGTACACTTTCATCATGCTTTTCGCAGGTCTCGGCGATCTGGGCAATACCAGCATCAACCATGATATTTTTGTACTAAAGTTGGGAGTGAGACAAGAGACGTAAAAAAATTCAGGCGTGCTTACATGCTCCTCTGTTAGGTGAACAACTTTTCCGTCGACCACGTCTTGGAGCGTCTGCCGCTTCTGCGAGGTGAATGGGAATGGTTCAAGTACACTCTACGCCAGGGATCCAGTGTTAGATGGATTTAGGGTGATTTAAACAGCCGCACTTGGAGATAACTCAAACAATTGAGCACATAGACTTCCCGATCCCATCTGGGTTTCATGCGCTTCTTTTCTTCGCTGTTGCTTGTGCAGAATTCGATCGCGGGATCAACAGTAACATCCAAGATACGCTGGAAGCCAGCAGTCTGCTCCGCCTCGCCTTCGTCTCCGAGCAGGGAGGATTCGTAAACGCTCATGACTTCCCGTAGTATTTGCGCATGATCAAGAATGACCAGAGGCGGTGCCAAAGATGGATCATCCAAGTCCTGGAAGATGATAAAATGGATAAACATAAATGTGAGTGGATTGAGATACCAAAGCGGCGCGCAATAATGCACGTCCTTGGGTTTCAATGGCGTCGTAGAATACTTTGTACGCGACCTCTGTCATTCTATCGACGATTATGATTAGGGACGTGCAAGGTTCGGGCGGGAACACTCACTCGTTCAATGTAGTCGACAAGACGGCAGTTTCTCCGATCGTCCGACGCATTGTGATCATATAGAATTGCAGCAGATTGGCAATTTTATAAGAGATAATGCTGCTCTCCTGTGAACGTATGGTCTGTTGAACCCGGACCTGCCCGAAAGGTTGAATTCGTGTTTCATGGTGCAAGTAAAGAGCCATTACCTTGAGAGGTACACACAATTTTCCAACAGCGAGATCCATCAGCTCTCGGATCCAATCCTCCTCTTCGCTCTTATCGTGGAATTGTCGTACGCTGCCGACCATTCTGCCATCTGCTTGGAGACCGAACAAACTCTCGAGAAATTCTCGCTCTGCAGCAATGGCTTGATGAACCCACGCCAGCATGTCACCGACATATCGCATAGGGTCGTGAGCATGCAATTCGATAGGCCGCGGGAGGCCAGAAGGACCGCCTCTGGTGAGAGCGGTCAAGAAAGAAGACATTAAGGTCGCCTGACGGGCCTGAGAAAGGGCGGTAAGAGCTTCGCTGCAGTGTATGTGAGCTGAATTTCGGGAAGGAAAAGGCAGCTAATTGAACATACGTTAATAATTCTGGACGTTTACGCAATCTACGAATGGCCTCTCGCATCGTGTCCTCTACTTCGATCTGCATGTCGCGTCCCATTTGCCGGAATTCATATGAACACCATCTGAATATTTTCTCGTATCCCTGTTCTAAATGCGAAGACGTCGACGCCATGATATCGAGCCTACGCTGCGAATGAAGATCTGCGATTGTGATCCAAGCCAAAGCACTTACCCCGCTTGCGTTGGTCCATCTTCACCTGCCATAAGTACTCTGCAGTCCGTCCGTATGCATTCAGTCTTGTCCATGGCTTGGAAGAATCGGCGACCGACTGGGATGTCGCGGGATGTCATTGCCTCTACCTCCTCTTTATTCAAAGTGAATCGGCTGAGAAATAAGGTAATAATGGATTTCTTGTTCTCGACAGCTTGCCTTGGGGACGGTTGGAATACGCCTGAACACGCTCAAGTTCACGAACCTTTCCTCGCTCAGACTACCTGCGCGCTCAAGCAACATTGCACTCGATTCATTGGTGAGCCGAAGTTGGGTTTCGGCCTCGTCACAGCTGGCATGCATTGCAGCCACATGTTGCTGCAGCTCTTCCAATTTCTGCAGTGATACTGAGATACAATGACTATGGCGCATGTAGGACGCACTTGGTCCACTTCGCTGAAAGCTTTCAAAAACTGGTGGCTGCCCTCAGCTAATTTCTTTTCCATGTCCCGACGCAAATTCTTGCGTGCTCGGGCGGCAGACTCGCCAGGTACTGCCTCAGTTAAGAGTTCCTCGGCGACGATGCCAGTGGGCCTGACCCATTCCTCATCTAGTTCCTCGTCTTCTGCACTGCGAGCGGTCTCCTTGCCCTTGAGAGTGGTAGCAGATGTTGCATAAAGCTCGGACAGAGTTTGCAGCGCTTCTCTCGTTGCCTCGTCGTCAAAATTTGTTCCCAAGACTTTATATAATCGCAGAGAAACAGGATTCCGGGATTGGTTCGCGCGCGCCTTGCGGTCGAATTGAAGAGTCGAGGATGAAGGAGATACGGCGGGAGAAGACATACTTCTTTGTTTGTCGCTGCTGCTTTCGGAGGGCGTCTGCTTCTGTCCCGGTATCCTGGGTCCGTGCGCTCCTGAAGTTCTCGCCTAGTTTATACCGTCTCTCCTCTCCCATCTTCATCCCATCTTCCACTCTTTCTTGACTCTTCCACGACAACGAAATCGACAAACAATTTCCCACTGACGCTCTAGACCACCATGGGAAGCGATGGCGGGCATTGTTCATTCGTTCTTCTGGCGGAGTTTGACATTCTGGCCGGAGCACAGCTGAAATACCAATTTCCGCAACCTTTGGGCGTCGATGAAAGGTAGACGAGTGCACTTAAACGCGTTCATTCTGACCGGAATCAGTGTGCTCGCCATGTCAATGCTCCCAGATGGTGCCGAGACTCAGCTGGATGACTGGACTATTTTTTTCCTCAATCAAACCCCCTTCAACACTATTTCTCCGGTCCTTGCTCTGGATACACCCGAGGTCAAGACTACGGCGCTCATGGGCGAGCCAACTCTGAACGCCAACGATAAACCCGATCTCTTGTGTGTTCTCAACCTCGTGCGAACCAAACACGACGCGAGCCTGGATAGGTGCGTGGGGACGACCGCACTTGTGAACCCGTTGCTGAACTTGCCACAGAGGGGCCAGAGTGCTGGCGCTGGCGATCTGCACTCGACATCCATTCATTCAGATTTTCAAGGTGGACTACTTTACTTTGAAATTTCACCCTGATTTATCCCAAATTCAGCCCGTTTTACTCATGGCGCTCGATGACTACTTCTCCGACCCCTCTCAGGACTGTCTTGCCCGCCTCTTCGATGCTGTCAACTCCATGGACCTTTCTGGCGCGCCGGTCTTGACTCGCAACGAGAAGATGGTCATGCGTTCTTCGGAACGGAAGGATATCTTTGCGGAAAAGTTCACCCATCTCGCCCCGCCGCATCAGAGCTGGAGCAACGGCAAGACCGCACTCCAGCACCGGGCCACTCACTCGGCCGAGTCGTTTTCCAGTTTTGAGGAGGGCATCTTGATGCGCAAAGATAAAGAGCGGGAGGAGGCCGTGATCGCAGTCCAGCAGTCAACAGGACAATCGTCACCGTCTGAGGCGTCTTTCTCACTAGGTGGAAGTGCTGTCTGGGTTGGGGACGAGAGCGGGATTGATGTGGGGAGCGGAGAAGGCGAAGAAGACGATAGCATCCTCTCGTTCGTCGGCACGACGGTAACCGGTACTAATCGTCGACGGCGCTCGACTGACGCGTCATCCGGCTCCTCCCAGGCGCACCTGAAGGACGGACTTCTCCGTCCATCCATGATAAATACTCCGTCGTACTACGACCCGCAACTGCGGTCTGGGATGGCAAAGGACACTCACTTTTACCACACGACGGTCGCGTACAAAGACCACCAGTTGCCGATCAAAATGCCTCTTGGGACATTTCCCGAGGAGGTGGGCGATGTCCGTTTTCCCTCTTGCCTCTCATCGAACCAAAGCTAACAGGGCCTTTCAGTATTCACTCATCACCCTTATTAAGGCGTTTTCTTTTCAAACTCTGGTCTCCGGCCCATCGCACCCCCATCTGCATACAAACGGCCCGCAAACACACCCTATAATAATTCTGTTCAATGCGCTGGTTACGGGGAAGCGTATAATATTTCTAGGGCACAAGAAGCCAGCCGGGGAGGTGTCGAGTTTTGTACTCTCGGCCTGTGCGCTCGGGTCCGGGTGCGGCGCTGTTCTCCGCGGTTTCATCGAGCGCTCATTCCCGTACGCAAACTTGAATAATCGGGACGAGTGGGAGGCGGTGTGCGTTATTTCTTCGTTTCATCCTCTCGGGGGCTCATTCGCCCCGTAGGCCAGCGTATATCGCCGGCGTCACGAATCCTATATTCAAGTCGTCCCCGACATGGGATCTCCTGCTCGATATCTCGACAGGATCCGTCACCGTGGCGAAGGACATTCATAGCACATATCCCGTTAGTGCTGGTATGCCCTTAGGGGTCCCGGGCATAGTCCGGAGTGCAACCTTCAGCACGGAGACATCGCTTGGGAGTGAAGAGGATATGGCCCGGGCGGGCGGAAAAGACGGGAAGACGGACTTTGGGGCCAAAGCCGATAACGCAGACAATCTCTTCATCGAAGATGTAGGTCTCCCGCCCTTTTGCGCGGGATGATGAAGCTGATTCACAGTAGATCAAGTCGGCGATTGAGTATCATTATGGGGAGGGCCTCGTCCGTGTGAGGTTCACGGAGTACGTGCTGAGATTTGTGCGGCTTGCGTCGCGGTACGAAGAGGATATGACTGGGACGACGAAATTCGGCTATCCGAGTTACGCGTTTGATACTCGACTGCCCAATCCGAGGCTTGGGAGTGGGATCGTCTTTAATGATGACAGCGCCGGCAGGAAGGAGCTTGCCTCGAACTCTCATCGCATCGAGGCGTGGCGGAAAACGAACAGCTATGAATACATCTGTGCAGTCGGTTTTCCATTGTTTGGGCTTTGTGACAATTTCTAGGACTGAGATAAAGGTTGTAGGATTTCCGGAACGCCCAGCTCGTGGACGCAATCCAGGGCTTCGACGTTGCGCACCAGCTATTCCGCCTTCGAAATGCCAAAACTATGACGGAGGCAGAGGTATCAGCGATTATGAGGACGCTGGCGGAGAATGTGAAGACGTATGATCAAGTCGTCGAGGTATCCCTGCCGATTATTTTACAAAGATATCGACGTCTGATCCGTTTGTACAGCTTTTGGCGTATTTAATGCCTCATGGCGGTGGACTGCTCCATCTTGCGTTCAGTTTGTTCCACCAGAAGGAGTCTGTCCGTGATGCGACAGTCGATTTATTCAATCAGCTCCGCGCGTTCCCTGTACGTTCCCGCTATGTATTGACTGGACCGTTATTCAATTGTCCGTGCAGGTCGGTGTTATGTTCTTGCAGGCGTTGAATCACTTCCAGCGCTACGCGTATGTGCGGCAGGCTCACGCGCGGGAAAAGCGGATGATGCCCGAGCAGCAGCAGCCGCCGTATCAACAACAACCATTGCCGCCGCCGCCGCCGCAACAGCAGACACAGCAGCAGTCGCACCACCAATCCATGTATGGTTCGTCGTTCAACCGGACTTATTCGTCGGACCGAATGGTCACCCCCATGTCGAACGGAGCATTCTAGAGTTGGATTGGACCAATATTTTATTCTGCTTTTGTTTCGTCCCTTGTACTTGCCTTTAGTAGTAGCTGTTATATTATGTACCACTTTCTCCGTACTCTTGCATGAAATGCGTTGTTCGATTGGCCGGCCGACTACGCGCGAGATTGCCGGCCGACTACGAGCGAGAGTCTGCCAAAATTCCCAAATTAGGACGCTGGCGTTCAGTCGCCTCAATGTAGCCTTGCGTGAAGAGACTGAGATTTTTTCCGCTAGTGTGATGTGGCACGAGCACGCTTTATAGGGGCCCTAGGACCGTAAGTAAATAACTTTATACAGATAGTATGGACGTAGATTGCATTCAATAGTGACCCAAGTCAACAGCACCGAATGGAAGGAGTAAATGTGTCGGACGAGCTAATTGTCCTTTGTAGCATAATTTTTGAGCACTGAGAGTTGAAGGCTAGCAGTAGTTCAAGGACGTCTGTAGCCGCCAGCGTCGGGGCCGTCGCGCCCGTTGCGCGGAGGGGGCCCTGGGGGAGGATAATCGCGAGGTCTGGGGGGACCAGAGTAACCGTTGCCAGAAAAGCCATTTCCGTTCCCACCAGGACCAGCATAGTTTGGATCAAAGGGAGCACCAGAAGACCGAGGAGGGGGGCTTTCAGAGCGACGTCTAGGCGAGGAGTCGTTAGCTAGTGAGCGCTCTCAATGGGGCACACGACAGCACCTGTATCGCGGGGCTGCTAAATCCGGAGGGCCGCCTCGAGGGTAATCGTTGCCGTAACGCGAGGGAGGAGGGGAAACCGGACGCCCACGGTAGTCGTAATCCCTGTGCAATCGCAACTCAGAGTAGAACTTTTTTTACAGAAAGGGATTAAATCATACCGCGGGGGCGGGGCTCTGTCGTAGTCATCGCGAATCCTCGGGGGAGTCCGCGCTCTTCCGCCGGCGGCAGCAGGAGGATAAGGAGGGTAACGCTCATGAGGTCTTCTGTCGTAACGGTCATACGGAGCAACAGGAGGCGGAGGAGGTCCACCATAGCGGTAGGCAAGGTCCGGCGGGGGAGGGAAGCGCCCTCCTCTGTAGTCCTGAGGTGGCACCGGCGGAGGATAACGATCACGGTCAGGCATAGGTGGACCGCGTCGGTAATCATCGTAGTCTCTGCCTCTGTTGACTGGAAGAACAGGAGGATGAGGATAGTCTCGGTAATCACGCGGGGGGGAAGGCGCCCTTCGGTAGTCTCTAGCAGGAGGATAGTCGTATCGAGAGTCACGCGGCGGCGGCAGAGCATCACGAGGAGGGAGCGGGGCAAAGTCACGACCACGGTCGATTACAGGCACGTCGTGAGGGCGGCGCTGGGGGCTCCTGCAAAAAAAAGTGGGTTAGGCAGAAGGACGGGGTGTGTGTTGGCCAGAGACATACTGGGGTGCGTTTGGGCATTCTCTGCTCTCTGTGATAAGTAGTGGCAATGAGTCTAACCAGACGACGCACCTCGCCCAATGTCCCATATTGCCGCACTTGAAGCAGGCTCCTGGATCCCCAGTGTATTTTGCGGTCCTTCCACCTCCATGGGAAAGCTCCACGCGAATTTTGTTGCCCATGAAATGGCCCTCGTGATATTTGGCGACACTTTCTTCTGCGGCGTGACGAGTGTCGAATTCCTGTAAAGGAATTCAGAAACAACGGAGGGAGAGATGCACGAGGACATACCACAAAGCCATATCCGATTCTAGAGGTTCTTTTAGACACCGGCCGTTTGAGTCGCAGACGAGAGTACATACTTTAGTTCGATATTGGTAATGTGGCCGATCTGGCCAAAGCAGCCTTGCAAGTCCTCTGGCCGTGTGTGTTCGGGGAGACCGCCGATATAGACCTTGTTCGGCTGGACAGCAGAAGGTAAACACCCAAGTTGCGACACAAAAGACAACAAGAGGCGATGATCAAGGGCCCGTCGCAGCAGAAAGCAGGGAAGGCTTTGGGCGTCACAGAGAGCGCGAGCAGAGACGGTGCCAAATGCCAAGGCGACGAGAGACTTTTTTCTCTCTACACGAGCAAGCAGACAAGAAAGACCAAATAAGCACCTTGACTTGCTTTTCCCTGACATTTTCGGGCTTGTTGACAGAGCCGCTGCCTACGCTAGAGCCGCGAGGATAGTCTACAGTCTCGACGGGGTCCTGAGCACGATCGTCGGCAGGAAGAGGGTCGCCGTTGGAGGGTTCAGCGCTGCGCCGCGATCCCATGGTGGTATCATCAGTAGGCCCCCAGTTGTCCTGCGTCTCCTCAGCAGCGCTGGGAGAGGCCATTTTTTTTTGCGGTGGTTGTGGTAGAAGACGAAGTGCAAATAAACATCATCTGATGATCGGCATCGGCCGGAGTGGTCCGTGCGGTAAATTTCATGGCCTCTAGGGACTGGAGTGAAACTGAAGTGTATGCAGCACAGATATTACGGATGTACACTTTTTCGTGCAATATATAAGCATGCACGGAGATGGAACCAAAAAAATACAGCTGGACATTGTCATGCCCCTACAGACTCCATCTCTGGCATATACCCTTCTCTCAGACTCCGCTCCAGACGCCGGACCTCCTCCATCGACGTAGCCTTGGCAATCGCAGTCTTGACTTTTTCTGCGTCCTCCTTGGACATCAAGCGGCCGGCTTTGCCCACGAGGGGTGCCGCCTTTGGTTCGTCCGATGTGATAACAGCCTTCGACGCCTGTGTCGACACGGTGGTGGATAACGTGGTGGCGAGCGCAGTGGGTAGGTTTTCTGCCGTGACGAAGAGCGCTTTCGCCGTCTGTCGCTCCTGAAGGGGGGCCGGGTTTACATTTAAGAAACCCATTCGAGCAAAGTGGCTTGTGAGAGCGCACCTTGTCTCGAATTCTCTGGAAATCTAAAACTCTTAGCCCAGGAAGTCTCCAGGCAAGCCACTCGCGATACCATTTTTTTTCCCGCACGGGGTTCCCCATTAACGAGACGTATTTCAGGTACCGGAGTTCCTTGAGAGGCTCCAGGTCGCCGAGCTCGGTGAATTGGTTGTTCGTGAGGACGAGGGTGACTAGATTGGGAACGGAGATGTGAATGGACGGGGAGATGTGGGAGACTTTGTTGTTGGCAAGAAGGAGCGTGTTTAGGCGCTTCAGCAGCGGCAGATTGCCCAGGGTGACGATAGAATTGTCGGTGAGGTCGATAGCATCATGCTGGTCCTGAATAACGCGTGCTGTGAGTGTATATTCCGTGAAAAGCGAGGGGGTAAAGGCGAACCCTGGTGACACCGAGGTTTTCAATGGCAGGTATTTTGTAGCCTGTAGCCCGAAGTCAGACTAAGGAACACGGCGGTAGATGATGAGAAATACCCCGCAGATCGAGCTGACGCTCTTTTATGGGATTGAGGGTGGACGAGGCCTGAGCCAGCAGCTCGGGGGTCAACTTCATTGCAGAGCGGGTTCAAAGTTTGGCAGGCAAACCAAAGCCAAACACGACTAGGACGCGTCAAGAACAGGAGCTCTGCTTTGTACCACCACGATGCGCCATATTCACCAGCGTCTCCAGCTGTCCGTGTTCTCCCTCTTGCGCATGAGTTGCCCTGATATTCCGCCAGATACACCCAGGGAAATGACACCTATATTTTCATTCCACCAGACGCCGTCGGTGCACAATCTCTGACGCTGCACCGTGCCTCGGGAGAACTGGCCCTGAATCGTACGATTCATTTCTGCTTTCAGCTCTCCATCTAATTTTTGTGGTCATAGCACCACACTCTTTGCCTCCATCCGCTCGCCGCTCCGGTAAAATAATATACGGTATCTTGGGAATAATATCCCTTTCGTTGTGTAGGCTTCCCCGGCGTTAACTCCAACAACTTCAACGCTGAACGTCAACACAGCAGAATATGTGATTGTCATGACCGGAAGAGAATTCAAGGGCCGCCTAATGGGACACGATATTTATCGCGCTACCGACTTTGACCTTCTGCCCCTCAACCCAAATATCAATGTCTTCAATCCACCTCACCCCGTCGAAGCGCACCTCCTTGCACTTGTCCGCTCGCATCTCACTGGCGGCGTGTTTTTCTTCAGCTACACATGGGATTTGACACGTCGGTTGCAAGCTCAGTGGGAGACGCGCGAAAAGGACGCCGATAGGCCTTTTTGGGAAACGGTACGGCCCTTCTACCCTCGGAAAATCGGTACCTTACCCATACACGACAGGCGGATGATCGTTTCTTCTGGAATAAGTGAATATCTTATATTTTGATTCCACCGAGTTTTGAGCTCATGGTGTCAAGATTTTTACAGACGCGACTCATAGAGTTGACTATCGGAAACAGCAGTCAAAATGTGAGCTTTGAAACCAGTCCTGATGAATTGACTTTTCATGACTCTGAAGTTGAGCCCCTACATCCTCCCCATTATGTACGGCAGTAAGTACCGATCTGGTAGTCTATGCTTTGTTCTCGGCTCACGTTTTCGTAGCCTTCGACATCCGGAACGCAGTTCTGCACGGGCGAACCATGCAGATATGTCTCATTAGTCGTCGGTCCCGTTTCCGTGCGGGAACGCGTTATTTCAGACGCGGAATCGACCATGACGGGCACGTTGCCAATTTCAATGAAACTGAGCAGCTCCTGCTGGTCGAGGACGACGGAGCCGCGCAAGCCGCTGGTGGCGAATTCGGGACGCAAATGAGCTTTGTTCAGATCCGGGGTAGCGTTCCCGTGTTCTGGGCAGAAGTGAACACTCTGCGTTATAAACCGGATTTGCAGGTCATGGATTTGCAAGACACGGTATGCCTTGCTTGTTGGTTGCGTTTACACTGCTTACCGTGCGGCATTTAACAGTCCGATATGATGCGAAAACATTTGCAAGAGCAGGTTTCCATCTATGGTCCCCAGGCTCTTGTCAATCTCGTCAACCGAAAGGGCCACGAGCAGCCTGTGAAGGAGGCATTTGAGCGTTACGTTTCCCAGGTTTGGCTTCACCACCTCACTGTGCTACGCGTATTTATCCACTCGAAGCTCAACCTCCCCGACGTTCGATACCAATATTTCGATTTCCACAATGAATGCAAACACATGCGCTGGGATCGTATCAGTGTGCTCATAGACGAATTAGAGACGGATCTGAAAAGATACGGGTAAGTCTTTCCTGATCATACACAAAGACTCTTCGCTAACTGCGTTGGTTAGATACTTCCATCTTACCTCTAACGAGCCTGAAAGCGTGCGCCTGCAACGTGGCACCGTTCGGACGAACTGCATGGACAATCTCGACAGAACCAATGTCGTTCAAGCGGCATTGGCCCGCTGGACTTTGAACCAACAGCTGAAGTCGCTAGGAATTCTGCCACCGGACGGTACCATCGACGCGTACGAAGGAATCAGTCAAGATTTCAGAGAGAGTCGGTCAATTCTCGGCTCCTTTGACGACCACTAACCGTTTATTTTCAGTGTGGGCCGATCATGCGGACGCGATTGCAAACGCGTACGGCGGTTCTGGCGCCCTGAAATCAGACTTTACTCGGACAAGTAAACGGACTCGCAAGGGCCTTTTCGAAGACGGTGTCAAATCGCTTCTGAGATACTTCAAGAACAATTTCTTTGACGGCGCCAGGCAGGATGGGTTTGACCTTATCGCCGGAAACTGGGTACCACGAAAGACTCCTGCTAGCTCCATGTTCTTGGTCACCGACCCCAGGCCATTGGTTACACGTTCAGTAAGCCGTTGATCCACGCTGTAACAAGATGGCTGCTGAAAGCTCGCACAGATGCCGGTGCTTGCGTCCTTCTCCTTGTTCATGATCTGTGCCGGATTGACTTTACCTCGCACGTCTGGTAAATTTATCCTTATCTTGGTCTCCTATTGACGCTAATCACCGGCGCAGACTATTCGCTCTTTTACTACTTTTTAGTTTGGTTCGCTCTCCTTTCCCTTGCTCTAATTTTTATCACTATCCATGGAATCGACTACGTCTCCTGGCCGCGATTGATCCCATCCACCGAGTATATTTACTACACTGGGCCTGGCTTCCGCTCTGCACACCACGGGAAGGGATTCGGTGGGGACGATAGGCCGAAGACTCGTTCGGGGACGACGATGAGTGCCAAGTGGCTGAACAGCGGGAGGAAGCGGACCACCGCAGTCGAGGAGGGAGAGAAGAAACGAGTCGACTAGATTTTTCTTTTGTATGGGTTAGACTGGTCGCACACGAAAAAATATACCTTGTAGCCATTCAGGTTATTGCATCCGACCGGATCAGACCTTCAAAGAAAACCGCACCAAATACAGAGTTTTCACAAATTCTCACCTCCTTCCTCTTTCCTTTTCTTCTTCTTTAACTCTAATACCCTCTCAATGGCCAAAGGCGGAATCAAGCGTGCATCCCCAGGAGCAGATGACGAGAAAAATCCTCTCGCCAACGTCGACCTGAGCGAGGAGGATGCCAAAAAACTTGCACTAGTACAACGTGAACTTGGACGCGTTGAGCTCGCCCTGGGTCCGTATATCATCCTTCTTCCCTCAATGGCTCTCCTCAATCAACCGCCATAGACCGTCTCGGCCAGGCTAAAGTCACCCCCGCGTACGAAAAGCGCCGGGAGGTTGCAAAATCCATCGAGAAGTTCTGGCCTGTTGCCCTCATGAACAACTCGCATTTTGCATTCTTCACCCAACACAGCGCAGACCAGCTTGCCCTCAGCTACCTTGAGGACCTGTGGATTGCCAGGGACACCGTCGAGCCCCGGTGTTATACCCTTGAATTTGTTCGTCGCTTAGCTGACTTTTTTTTTGTTGATCAAAGCTAACCGACGGTTCTGTGTAGTATTTCAAGGAGAACCCGTTCTTCACGAACTCGGTCTTAAAAAAGGTGTACAAATACAACGCTCCCCCCACCGCCGCCGACGACAAGCCGGATGCAGACGGCATTACGGAGACAATGCTCGACTTTTCGTGGGAGCGTGATGTTGAAGCCCAGGTACGCGGAATCGCTGTATTTCTCAGCGCTGTTCTCATGGCCGTATGGTATGACAGGCGACAAAAATCGACTGGAAAGACGCTGAGAAGGCATTGACCAAGCTTTACCCCGAGGCTGACGGCGAAGATGATGACGACATCAGCGTAGACTCGGGAAGTTTCTTCAACTTCTTCGAGACGGCGGAAGACAAGGGCGAGGTAACCTTGATTCGTCGTATTTCCTCCACGGTTACTGATTGACCTTGTTAGCTCGGTATCACTATTGCCAACGAGATATTCCCGGAGGCAATAGAATACTTCCTCGGCCAGGCTGGCGGGGACGACGATGATTTGGACTCGGATGACGAGGACGAAGACGACGCCGAAGAGATTGACTTGGAAAAGCCGAAGTCCAAGAAACAAAAGGTCTAACTTTTTTTTGTTCTGTGTTCGTCGAGTACTTCGGGTTGGAGACATTATATCCATTTTGGGTTATCAACTCCAAAAAAAATGGAGTGGGGGGAAGGTCCAAATTGCATCGGCAAGGCACCTGTAACATCTGGGCTTTGAAACCCCACAAAAAAACTGGCCGAGGAGGGAGCGTACGAGAGAGGCCATGGAGTCGCTACTGAGTATGGGCGCCTTTGGCCTGTGCAAAAGCGAGTATGGGATCCCACCGAACATATCAGTGTTCGAGCCGCGTATGCCGAGCCAAGTTCAGTTTAGCCTCGCTGAGACCGCCTCTCAATATTCAAGCCAGCGAATGAATAGAATTTCTGCAGTCGGAGTTGGGGCATGCAAAGACATGCATATTTTTGGAGTGAATGTGCTCTATTCATAGGCGCATTAAATAACTCCACTGCTTCGATCACAACCGAACTTTTCTTCCTACCCTCATGTCCAAGTCCTCGTTCGTTTGTCTGGCCGCTGTGACCGTCGCTGCAGCATACAATATCGATGCGCGACAAGTTTCTGGCGTGTCTGTCGGCACATCTGCCGGTCCCCAACCGACACAGACCTCATTCTCGTTCACTTTGGCTACCACTAACCCTACGGCTATCCCACTAGGCAAGTTGAAGGTCAGAAGACACGAGTGCTGCCCCTCATTTTTCCTGCCAGCTTCGATTGTTTCCAACGCAGCTACGCAAGCCACGCATACTCTGGCCACGACATATGCTGTTCGTTTTGCGTACATATACCTGCTCTGTTCTAACGCAGCATATAATAGCCTGGGTCGATACCGACAGTCGTTTCGGGCGCTCCGCCTTTACCGAATGGCAAGTCAATGACGTCGTCGTAGTACTTTACCCGAACGAAATAAACGTGATTTCCTAGCCGCGCTGCTTGCCCCATCTAACTATCCGGCCCTCGACAAGGTCGTCCCGACGGACTCGCCCGAAGTGCAACAATGGATAAAAGATGTAGCGAACAGCGGCGTCACTATCCCAGACTTTGCCCCGACGGTAGACAGTGAGCAAGCGCGACCGTGGGAAAATATAATTAATTCAACTCACCTTGAAACTCAGGCGGAGCTTGTGGCTCCAATGCAGCGGCAGTGGCGGACACGACTCGTTGCTGGTGGACGTGCACCGGCTGCGTTACTGCTACAGACATAACGACTTGCCCCAACAAGCTTACCTGGGGTATAGCCTTTGGCATCTTCAGAACTAGAATCTGACTCTCAACAGGCTTTACTTACGACGACGGACCATCCCCCTACACCGAGGACCTGCTCCAATTCCTTGACCAGAACAACCTAAAGACCACATTCTTTGCTGTTGGTTCTCGAGTAATTTCTTTTCCCAATATTCTTCAAACGGAGTACATGGGGGGACATCAGATCGGTGTTCATACGTGGGTTTTATTCTTCCGTATTTGGAGACTAAATTTCTATTAAACATAGATGGTCACACCCTCCTCTAACAACGTTGACGAACGACCAAATTATCGGAGAGTTGGGTTGGTCGAAAAAAGTTATCAAGGATGTCCTCGGCGTTACCCCATTGCACTTCCGCCCGCCGTTCGGTGTGTGTCGTTTTATCAGTCCGAGGTCTCTCATTTATCTCCTGCTCCAGGCGATATTGAGTGGGTCCGATTATCTCGTTCACACCCGAGCTTTAACCTTTCGAACAGTAACCGCGTCCGAGCAATTGCGCAAGCCATGGGGTTAACACCCGTAATCTGGACGCGCATCAGTCCACAGGCGACCTTTGATACTGACGGCAAGCCCGACATATAATTCCTTATCTTCGAGCCCTCACGGTATCCCTTAGATTTCGACCTGCACTCTGGCTTGACGACCGCGAGCCATGTTCTCCAAAACTGGAATTATATCTCGGGCAATGCTTCAATCATTGACACGGGGTTTATCCTTCTGGAACACGACCTGTTCCAGCAATCCGTCGACATTGCCACAGGGTACATCCTTCCGGATGCACTTCTGCACCAGCCCCCGTTCAAGATCGTGCCCGTCATCGAGTGCCAGAACAAGCCGCTCTCCGACGCTTACCTCGAGCTCAATGACAACTCGTCGAACCCGCTACCGTCTGGTTCAGTTCCAAGTTCAAGCGCCAACGCGGCGGGGAGCTCGACCGGCTCGACCGGCTCGGGCGGGTCAGGGAGCTCGAAGGGTTCTGCGGCGGTCGCCACCGCTGGATTACCAGGACTGGGAGCCGTGTTCGCGCTCGCTCTGGCCATCTTAGCCGGAACAACCTTGCTTATGTCTTGAGAGGCCAAGACGTGGACTACTTTCTAATGTATACAACAGACTTTTTAGCCACTGATCTAGTAGTTATACCCTCACGAATTGACCGTTTGGATGGAACGAAGGGCTTTCAACCAGACTTTGAGAAAGAAGTTCACGCGAATATATGTATTGTAAGTATAAAGACGATACGACATACACATGCAGCAGTCTAAGGCAAGTTGCCGGTGCATAGGCACACGGGAACGAACATATACAAATCGCTACACACAGACGTGAGACAGTCCATAGAGGTACAAGGATAGAAACAAACGCGGCGTGGGATCTAGAAGGTATATTGTATGCGTTGGGTGGGGAAGAAAGAGGGGGAAAAAAGCAGTGTCAAGGAGTAAGGTAGAGTAGAATAAATGGAGGGATAATGTAGCGCAAAGAAGGAAGTAAACACACGCGGAGAAACCGTCTAAGCGGCTGCGTTGCATGGGCCCGCAGAGCTCTAGGTTGCGCTGCGGGGAAGAAGGTAGGACAAAAATGAGTTGGGCGAGGATGGACGGCGCCGCGCGACACGCGTATTACCACTCCCCGACGACCTCGTCTGCGGCGGACACTTCTAGCCAGGGATGGCTCAGCATGTCCTTTGCATCCGTGCGATTCCGGGGGTCGGTCGCCAGCATCGGCTCGAGGAACGAGCACAGCACCGCCGTGTCGCTCTCGCTCCATAGGTATTTCTCCTGCATCACGCGCTTGAGCGGCCAGGGCTTGAGCGTCCGGATAAAGCGCAGTGCACCTAACACGAATAGGGATTAGTTTGGCAGACAGCCCAAAGCTAAACGAACGAAACGAACCGGTCGAGTCAAACAGCTCCTGGCTGTACTTGCCGCCCATCTTGACGTCCAGGGCAAAGTCGCCGAGGAGTTCGATGATCTGGGCCATATGGTCGTCGTCCTTGCTGAACAAATCCCCCTGCCCTTGCGGATCGAAAAGGAACTCGGCGGTGAGAAGCTCAAACACCTTAGGAGGAAAAGTAAAGGTTAGAACGCGCTTGGGAGACGAAGAGAAAGCGCTAGCGTACCAAACAAGCTACGCTCCAGATGTCCGCGCGGGTGCCCCAGTCTTTGCGCCCGATGATGGCCTCGGGCGAGCGGTACTGGCGCGTCTGGATGTCCTCGGTGAAGTGCTTCTTCGAGGGCGTGGCGTTCCCCAGGTCGGCGATCTTGATGGATATTTGGGGCGCGGTGGCGGGACGTGGCTTGGGTAGTGCAAGCGCGGGAGTGTGGAGATGAGGAAGGGAGGGCTCGGAGGGCTCGGAGGGGGATGATGAAGGGCTCGGGGGCGGGGGGCTGGCTGCGGTCGGAGTGAGCGACGTTGCGGAAGAAGGGGACATGGGACGGGGAGCGGCGGCTGATCTAGCATTAGGGCCGTCGGTATTATGTGGTTCGGGAGAGGTGGGTGTTGGGTGTGCGTGCATGTGCGCTGAGAGCTGAGAGATGTGATGCGGCGGCGACACACGCAGAATGGTGTGTTTGGCGGTTGTGTTCGAAGGTATTCGAGGCGGGGCGGTTTGGGAGAGGAGTGAGGGATTGAGCTTGGGGGGGACAACGGGTTTGGGTTCACTTGAGCTGGCCTCGGCGTTCTCGGGCGCCGCTGTATCAACTCTGAACCCATTGGATTTCTTCGCACTCGCTAATGGCGTGCCGCTCGGAGAAGGGCGTGCTTTGGTTACGGTCGCGGATGAGCTTTCCGACGACGCTGTGGTAGCACTCGAACTTTCCGTCAAACTGCTACTCGCGCCGGCAAGGTGGAAATAGTCGCCCTGCTGGTCACCATCCGCTCGCACAACTGCTGATACAACAAGGGCGGGCGCTGGGGCGGCCAGTCCGGGGTCTTTCCACGACCCAGACACGGACATCCCAGAACTCGATCTTGTGTGCCCCTGCGTAATCCTGGATTTTCCGCTGATGGAGTTGGTCGATTTATGAGAGACTGATATGGGTGTGTCTCTTGCCAACCCGAGCTTGTCTTTCCAGGATGATGAAAGGGCGCTTTCAAGCTCGGACTCGATGACTGTTTGTTTTTTTCCCCTTCATGGGCAGCCCGACTCGCTCCTGTGCCTGATTTGGGATTGGTTTTGGAGCGGTGGTTTCCTGGGCAGGATTGAGCATACTCACCATGACACTCCCGAATGAATTCGAGAGTGACGTGGGAGGTGTGCCAATGGAGCCCGCTGTAGTAAATGGGGTGGAGGATACTGAGGAGGAGGTAGACGAGGTGGAAGTGGGGGAATTAGCATGTGAAGAAGCAGCGGTGGCGGGATTAGATTTGGAACTCGGGACCAAGGTCCGCGGAGCAGAGGCAGACAATCCACTGGGAATCTTGGGAGCACTGGTGCTCAGCCCAGTAGCGCCATATTTTGCCATGTGTGACATTTGCACGGGCGACACATAACTTCCACTGACACTGTTCGACCCGCTGATGCTTCCGAGACCACCGCTACTCCGACTACCGGGACTGGCAAGCGGCTGGGAGTCGAAGATCTGGACCTGGCGGCGAGACCGCTGGGTCTGGGGGATTGAGACAGAGGGCCGAGACTTTGATGGTGGCGGCACACCGACACGACGAGAAGTTGGCGAGGGAGAGTGGGTGAGCTCGTTGTATATATGGGCTTCAATGTCGGGAATGGATATGACTGCAGATAAGGCGTATAATTAGCAGACACCCGAGTAAAAGGATTGAGCAGTCACTCACGTATATTCTCCGGCTTGATATCGGTGTGAACCAGGTCGCACTCGTCATGGAGGTATTCGAGGCCGAGCAGAACTTGCTTGGCAATAACTTTAACGAGTGCGCGAGGGACGCCTTTGCGCTTATTTCGCTCGATGAGAGCGAGCAGATGCTCGCCAAGAGGTTCGAAGACTATGCAGATGTGGGATGCCTCGGGGCCCTGGTGGGTAAACGAGTCGAAGAACGAGACGAGATGCTGCCGTCCGGGATGGAGGGGTGAGACGGATGCGACCCGAGACAGCAATTTAATTTCATCGCGGGCGGTCTCGGCGTAGCGGCCTGCAGATTTGACGACTTTGAGGGCAGAATGGCGGTTCAGTCTGTGGGACGGAGGTGAGAGGCAGCCGGGGCGCGAAGCCGGAGAGAAACGGGTGACTCACTGGGTGTCCTTGACCAACCAAACGGTGGAGAAATGGCCCCATCTAATGCACCAATTGCGTGCGATGAGGACCTTGAAATGCCATCAAAAGAACGGGGCAACACACCCTAGCTTCCTGAGGACTCGATAGCGGCCCTGCTTGAAGGTATCGGTGAGCTTTACGGGGAGATACCCGCCGGTGTTGTACTCTGCTGGGCTCTCCTCGTCCTTGCAGAAGGGCTCGTCGACGGGGAGGATCTTTGGCTGGCCGGATCCAGTGACGACGTATGAGTAGTGGGCGGGGGGCATTCGTCGGGTCAACGACGGCGGGGAAATGCAAGAGCGATAACCAAGTCCCAACTAGGATCTTGTCCCTGATTGGCTAGGAATCCCATCACTAATCGCTCTTTCTCTTGACGCAGATGGATAACACCCTTCCCTGCATATGCCAAGGAGCCGATTTCACCGAGGTACGTTGGACATGCCTTCGACAGTTCATGTTTTCTTACGGCAAGAGAGAGATAGGATACAGCCATTACAGCACGGTTGCACACATAGTTCTAGGCCTCCATTGATAGATGCGGAAAATAGGCGGGGTCAACTCTCCCGCTCATTGCGTGTGTTCGCACCCAGCGCTGATGGTGCCCCGCCCTCAACTCCGCTTCCATGTCCACAGCGATCCCAGCAGAAAAAAAATGTTCAGCGCTGTCACAATCTCCCGTGACGGTCACGGCAAATCTCCGATCGTAGCACATAAGTGCTGTTCAACCACGGCGTTCACGCTTTGGTCTTCGGTGTCTACTTTATACCCGCGCTCTTAACCACAGATCCTTGTTAGTCACCCGTGCGGCCGTCACCCAACCACACCATTTAAATCCTATAAATGGCATCAACCGGCCCCTCTTCCGAGCCTGGTCAACCCAGAAGAACTCTGCCAATGCCCTCCCAGAACTTCATTGGTACGCTCTACTTCACCGAAGCTGTCGTGGTACCTACATTCATTCCTAGGTGCGGTGGAGGATGAATGGGAGTTGTTCAGGTACGCAGTTGCTTAAACTTCACCGTTCGTTGTCTCATGCATACCCTCCAGCGACCGTTCCACCGATTATACCGTTGGTGCCCCGATTGGCTTTGGCGCCTCCTCTATCGTCTACGCGGCAGAATACCGCCCGCAGTCCTCTTCAGGGAAACGCGTACCATGCGCGCTCAAAGTACTCGATCTCGATTCCCTGCCGCCACATTCCCTCGCGCTCCTTCAACGCGAAACAACATTAATGTCCCTCTCCAAACACCCCAACGTCCTGCGTGTCCGTGGCTCGTGGATGGATGGCCACAAACTTCACATTGCGCTCCGTCTGATGAACAGAGGAAGCGCCGCCGATGTGATGCGCTATGGTTGGCCGGGGGGCATGGAGGAGGACGTCGTTCGCTGCATACTGCAGCAGGCGCTCCAGGGGCTCAACTATCTTCACGTCAACGGCTTCGTTCACAGGGATGTCAAGGCTGCCAACCTTCTCATCGATGGTACCACACTCCCCCACACTGTGGCACGTTTCTCAACTTATTTCAGACGATGGCACGGTTCTTTTGGGTGACCTCGGCGTAGCCGCTGATCTAACCGAAGATACTTCGCGGAACCCTGTTTCTCATCTCAAAAAGCCCAGAATCATCACCGCCGAGGCCGCCCTCCGAACTCATCACAGCGGCAGCAGCGGGAGTGGGAAGCGTATCGAAACTCCGCCGCCTGGTCCTCGAATAAGAAAGCGTAAGTCGTTCGTAGGCACGGTAAATAATTCAGGTTCCGCTTCATATGGCATCGGCTAATTTTCTTGAAAGCCATGTTGGATGGCACCCGAGGTAATACAAGCTCGGCATTACGACTCGTCTGCAGACATATGGAGTTTCGGTATCACCGCCTTGGAGTTAACCCAAGGCCGGCCACCACGATCCCGCGAATCACCCCAGAGGGTTCTACTGAAAACGTAGGTTTGCCAAATGCGGAGCGCGTTTCATACTGAATCCACTCTCAGAATCCAAGAAGCTCCGCCAACTTTGGATAGAAAAGGCGGAACCTATAAATACTCACGGGCTTTCAAGGAAATTGTCGATAGTTGCCTTATCAAGGACCCGTCCAAGCGGTAATTTATCTTCTTTCATTCATCTAGCTATTCATTCATTATCCTCTAGTCCATCCGCCGAGGCGCTGCTTCAAAGCCCCTTTTTCAAGGGCTCAAAGAAGAAGTCTTATCTGGTTGGTGCTATTCTAAGTAAGCAATTGTTCTGCCCGTGCTCAGAAGCTGTATTTATGGTCTTTCATTTCCAGAGGACCTGCCCCCGTTAACCCATCGGCAAGAACGGCGAGTGGCTCACCGTGCCACTGTCCATGGCACCGTCGACTCATGGGATTTTGCTACCACACTCGGTTCTCCGAACGCGAATCGGCATGCGCTGCTGGAGCAGCTGGCCAGCGAAGGTTTTGAAGCTCACTCCAACAAAGACCCAGTCTTTGAGATGGACGGAGATCAACGCCCTCCGAACCGAAGATCCAACCGCTTTTCATGGGTAGAGGAGGACCTCGCGCCCGACGACCACGGGCTAGCTTCAGAATCAGAACCAGAGAGCCAAGACCCCTCGTCGGCGTCGGCGTCTTCGCCATCTTCGCCTTTGCCTTCTGACCCCGAGTTCTCTGACGTACCGGGCAGCGGTAGTTCCATATCTTCTCCAAACAGCGCCGCGGCCAGCCCGCTCATCGTCGTCCCACAAACGGAGGAAGCTCCGTTTTCTTTGGAGGTAGCGCCGCTTCCTCCGCCGCTCATGATGGTTTCCATTCCTGCCTCCAAGCCGCTGCCTGTGCCCAAGGCAAATGCTGTTCAGCCCCTCGCTGTGCCCGGGCCGTCCAGCTTTGCTTCATCATCTTCATCATCTTCCTCACGATCTACGCCTGGATTGTGGAAGAAGATCAAAGGCTTGCGGCGTACCGCAAGCACACGCAGTTTCGAAAACCAGGAGACTGTAATAGCTGCGCCGACGGGCAAGCCCAAGTTATGAGTATCATCTGCTTACTCAACTACTATCTTTTTCTGTTTTTTTTTGGGCTTGTAAGTCAGCTGTTTGGGTAATCGGGGTCACTCACCTACTATGTCTTTCAGTTTCCGCTGCCATCTATTTACAGTAACTTATTGGTATCTACACACGATGTACAATATTGCAGGTCATTCAATCACCACAATCACAACGCTACGACGCAGACATTTCGCATTCGGATTCTTTTATTGAAGGACAGGAAGTGCAAAAAAAAAAAATACAAAAGTGGTAACAGACTGAAAACGAGGAAAGAAGATGATTAGTGGCGATCCCACATGTCTTGTCGGTTCATTCCCATGCCCATTCCTCGCCTTCGCGGCCCACTGGGTCCGCGTTCGCCACTACCGCTCGTCATCACAAGATGTTTGTCCACAAGCTAAAGGAGAAAGTTGAATTCTGAGAACTGCAAGAAAATAAAGCGGAGCTGACGTCGTTCAGTATGTTCGCAGATTTAGTCAAGGACGAGAGGAACGCGGTGAGCTGGACGTCTTCGTACTCCTGCACACATTCGATGAGCATAGCATCTAGATATTCAGGATACGAACTCACCGTTTCAAATTCGTCGCGGAACGCGTTATTTTCGGTGGCAGGCAAGGACGCGATCAAAGCAGAAAGCGACCGCAGCGTGGCGTGGTCTTTGGGCGCTTGTTCTACAATCGTGTGGGTGGTCAGACCGATATACAGCAGCTATCATGGGAAGAAAAGCCCACCCGCAACGACATCAGCCACATATTTAACCAGGACCATGATTCGGTCGTGCAACATCTTCACGGCCGCGCGTTGTGTTTGGAGATGCGACTCCACTGGTCGCGTGAGTTAGTAAACTCCATGGAGGAACGTCGTGTTCTTTGTGCGTACAGCTGGTTCCGCTTCCTCCACCCCTCGCCGTCCAATCCACAGCAATACGCTCAGCCTCGCCTGTTTCGACATTGTACGGCACCTCGATGAACACCGATCGAGATTTACGATCTCTCAGTTCTATTGTAGGCTCATAAGCCTTGAAGGGCAGGCTCTCCGAGCTCGCAAGGGTGATCGAGGGCTGGAGGAGAAGCAGCAGTGGCGTCGAACAGTAGTTTGTGAACTGGCCACACGAACAAAGTAAGCCACGGTATACGCGCTGAAAGTAGAGACGCACTTGTTCATGCAACGCGATGTGGCGCGGGCTCGGATGCGGGGAGACGGTGTACCAACCAATGAACTCAAGCGAGGGAAACACCTGTTTGTCTGCAAAGGATCGTTGTTGGGAGAACGTTGGAATGAACGGGGGAATGCTCACACTGATCGCGTCTGGAAACTAGAAACCCATGGTCTACCATTTCGCCGCCCGCTTCGACGGCAAGTTCAAATGTATTGACGATCTCTACCTCGCGGCCATTTTGCGTCCCCAGCAGAGCTCCCAAGACTGAAAGAGCGTTAATTACGCCGATAGTTTACCACGGGTTTGAGGATACGAACCAAAGGGAGAGTTGGAGTTGGTCTGCAGCTTTAATCTCGTCAAGTGTTCTGAGATGTTCAAAATGGGGAGCGGGTGTCTGCAAACGTTTGATTAGAGGCGCGATTTGGCGATTCCTAAGAGCTGCATACAAGGAAAGGGATAATCCTGAGGTCGTAGACGAGGAGAGAACGACGGGGGGCTCGTCAGTATCCATTGCGCTCATGGTCGATTGAAAGACGCGGCAAAGCTGTGTGAGCGTGAGTGATGGTCACAATTCGCCTTTTGGTTTTGAACCAACACCTGGAAAAACCTTGGGAGGGCTAGCTCCGAACCTCTGCGAACTTTTGAGACTGGCGATTTCAAGGCCCGACTCGGGGTTGATTTCCCCCCTCTAGTCGCAGACTGGAGACATGGACAGTTTGAACTGTATTCATTCACTCGCATTCGGGGTCTTAAATTGTGGAAAGTTTGGAA
Organism: Mycena alexandri; assembly: GCA_029233265.1. Taxonomy (NCBI): domain Eukaryota; kingdom Fungi; phylum Basidiomycota; class Agaricomycetes; order Agaricales; family Mycenaceae; genus Mycena; species Mycena alexandri. The sequence continues at coordinate 673,123 of JARJCM010000012.1, read as the reverse complement.
CAGGATGTAAACTTCCAGACCGTCATGTTAGATAACTTGCTTAGAAACTCCCTCCAAACTCAACGTCGAGTCCGTTCCTATTACATCGAGCGGCGGCCTTGCCCCGCCAGCAACTCCGAACTCTTTAACTCTCCATTGAATTCGCTACCGCTGCACCTGAGTTATGGACTTCACCAATCATTCTTTACCTACTGCTCGGACTTGCATTGCGAAAAATCGGGATTGAGAGTCCGAGCGGCACTGGATTCGAAGTCTTAAACGGCAAAACATTTCCTGACCACGCGTACTTCGGAGGCCGAACGTTATAAGGACGAAAAGAGCTATTCATAAATACAAAGACAGTCTAAACAAAAAAAACCCATTTTTCTGCGGGTGCCAAACAGCTCTAATATATATATTGCGACCTAAGTGCCACACCCCAGATGCCCGTGACATCGCGCCGTGACTGATGTGACACGACGCGCTTTTTCTCATCCACCACCTCCCAATGGCCAACTTCGACCGCAACGAAGTTTTCAACGTCGCCGCTCATGACCCACCTGCTGCGATCTCTCCCGACACCCGCTCCGAAACCGAGAAACTTCTTCTCGACTTCCTTCTCCATTATCGCGTCGGTGGCGAGTTCATCTACAGGTAACGCAACTCGCGCGTCTATGACCTTCAGTTCTGACTGTGGGGCGTAGAGATAAACTGAGGGGCAATCTCCTCCTAAAGCTACACGTTCTTGAAGTCGATCTCCGGCACGTCAGCTTGTACAATGACGAGCTGGCCCACGCGATTCAAGACACTCCTGCCGATACACTACCCCTCGTGCGTGGAAGAAAAGCCATCCACTGCTCATTTCACCATGCTAACAATTAGTTAGTTTGAAAATGCGGCCACCAAAGCGGCGCGCTCAATCCTCTTCCCGCGTGTGGGTCAGAGTGAGGCGGAAAAGAAGAAAATCGCGGAAGACGCAGCAGAGGCCATCCCTGAGATTCAGGTCCACCTCCGCTCGGGTCTCAACTTGCTGCAATTCCGTGATCTTACCGCGAACACCATGAACAAGCTTGTGCGCATCCCCGGGATCGTCATCTCTGCCTCGATTCTATCCTCGCGGGCAACCAAGCTGCACCTCCAGTGCCGCTCCTGTCGAAACATCAAGGAGATATCTCCCCCCGGTGGCATGGGTGGAGTTGGTGGTGGTTCCGACCGAGGGCTACCGCGTTTCTGCGACGCGCCTGGGCCCGGAGGGGGAAAGAACGACTGCCCGATCGACCCCTTCCTCATCATCCACTCGAAATCCACCTTCGCTGATCAACAAACTCTTAAGCTCCAAGAGGCTCCGGACATGGTGCCGGTCGGAGAGTTGCCCAGACATATGCTGCTCTCGGTCGACAGACATTTGACTGGGAAAGTAGTTCCCGGCTCAAGAGTCGTTGCTACCGGCATATACTCAACGTTTCAGTCGGGCAAAAACGTGCGGCGTTTCTCATAATTTTTTTTTACTCGCGATTGCTGACGTCGACCCTCAGAAAAATGCCGGTGCCGCGGCTCTTCGTCAGCCATATCTTCGGGTAGTCCACCTCGAGTTATCTTCGGGACCATCAAGTGGTTCTGGGTCCAACCCTTTCGGTGTCCAATTCACGCCTGAAGAAGAGGAGGAGTTTGGAGTAATGGCACGGAGCGAAGGGTTCTATGAACGGTTTTCTAAAAGTGTCGGCCCAAGTATCTACGGCAGTCTTGGTGAGTTTTCTTCAACTTCATATCGCTCATAATACTAAGACGAACAAGATATTAAAAAGGCCATTACCTGTCTCCTTTTCGGCGGATCGAAGAAGATTCTTCCCGATGGCATGAGGCTTCGAGGAGACATCAACGTTCTACTCTTGGGTGACCCGGGAACGGCGAAAAGTCAACTGCTCAAGTTTGTCGAGAAGGTGATTACTGATTTGTTTTCGTTTGACACGCCCTAACACCCACTATCAGGTCGCGCCCATTGCCGTCTATACGTCTGGGAAAGGTTCGAGTGCTGCCGGTCTCACTGCTTCTGTGCAACGAGACACCGTGTCTGTAAGCCAAACGCACATTCCTCTTATCTGCGCGCTCTGACGGGTTTGTAGCGCGAGTTCTATCTCGAGGGAGGCGCCATGGTCTTGGCTGACACTGGTGTGGTTTGTATCGACGAATTTGACAAGATGCGTGACGAGGATCGCGTCGCGATCCACGAAGCCATGGAGCAGCAGACGATATCTATTGCCAAGGCTGGCATCACGACCGTGTTAAACTCTCGGACCAGTGTGCTCGCAGCCGCGAATCCCGTTTTCGGCCGATACGACGAAGGTAGAAGTCCTGGCGAGGTGCGTTGTTGGTTTTATCATCCGTCCATCTACTGAGATGAGTGTTGTAGAATATTGACTTCCAGACGACCATCTTGTCGCGGTTCGACATGATCTTCATCGTCAAGGATGAACATAACGAACAACGGGACAAGGTGCGTTAATTTCATTTGTTCAAAGACTGCCCAGTTCAAATCCTTTCCCCAGATGATCGCTAGACACGTTATGAACGTGCAGATGAATCGACCCGAGGACAACGTCGACAAGGCTGTAGACGAACTTAGTCTCGATGTGATGAAGCGGTACATCGCGTATTGCAAGAGGTATCTATATTTTGGTGGACGTTGGTTATTCACTAACATCGGTTATCTAGCAAATGCGCTCCGCGGTTATCGCCCGAGGCCCAGGAGATGTTGAGCAGTCACTTTGTTAGTTTGCGCAAGCAGGTCCAACAAGTAGAGCGAGATAACGATGAACGGAGTTCGATTCCGATCACCGTGCGGTGAGCTGTTTCGACCTTGTCAATCCTTCCCAGTGATTAAACCTATGCTTATAGACAGCTTGAAGCTATCATTCGTATATCGGAATCACTGGCGAAAATGACTCTCTCCACCGTCGTCCAGAATCACCATGTCGAAGAAGCGATTCGGCTGTTCAAGTTCTCCACAATGGACGCAGTCTCCGCTGGTTCTGCCGATGGGCTCTCTCGAGGCGAATTGAACGAAGAGATGGTCAAAATCGAACGGGAAATGCGGAGAAGACTTCCTGTCGGGTGGAGTACAAGCTATCAGAGTCTCGTCCGGGAATTTGTCACCCAGCAGGGATATTCGAGCCATGCACTCGAGCGGACCTTGTTCGTTATGGAGAAGAGCGAGATAATTCGGTTCACGGGACAGGTGGGTCGTCTGTGTCTAGCACATCCGGAAGTTACTGACCGTCGTGTGCGACCAGAAAAAAGTGGTTCATCGGTTTGTCAAAGTAGCCGTGCACCATATTTGCTTGCTGATTTTCATGCAGGGTTGGAGTCTGATATCTGTGTGTGGCTTTGTCGTATATTGCTTTCCTTTTTTTATGTATGTATTCTTGTATACCAAATGTAACGCAACCCCTGTCCAGTCAGCTTTCGCCGCTTGAAGTTCAACTCGGGATCTCTCGCACCGGGAAATATTACCGAAGCTCGGAGCCTGGACCGCGCTGCAATACCGGCGGTACCGCGGCGCATGACGCATCCACGGCTGACCGTCCCCGCCTCTGAAACTCGCCAAGAGCCGAATCCCTTCTTGAACGAAGTTACAACGACCCTGACCAAGATTCTACTCGTCAACCGCATTCACCACGATACACATCGCGGCTCGCTCCAACTTGGTGTCACAGCAACCTAAATTTGGAAATTACATTAGAGCAGTCCTGAAACCGGTAGATCACAGTCGTCTTATCACAAGTCGCACCGGTATTTTTCGATGTGGAGCTGCGAAAAGCGTTCATCTTCATCCCCCATCTCTAATACTGGAATGAGGACATGGCAGAGAAATTGTTTGACGCGACTGGAGGCCACCGTGGTTTGGGAGAAGTCTTATAGTGTGGTGCTGTCCGGCAGACGCGTCAACATCAATCACCTGATCGTATTTCCGGATGACGTGTGGAGCGTCGGTTTTGAACTCATTTTTCAGTGTTCACAACTTTTGCTTAGTTTTTGACAGGAAATTTGGCCTGTACCGGTTTGTTTGAAGACTGCTTTACTATAACTCCCACACACCGACTTGAGAGTCTGCAAGTGCAGGTGGAGGGTTCAGAGGAGCCATACTGTCCCCTTACCAACATGTGTTAAAGTTCATGCTTCTTCGGAAGCATTACGTCGTGAGTACACTCCGCCGCCGCCCAGATGACACCACGGTTGCACCACGGTCACTACTCGCCGTGAGGTTAGATCAGTGTAGCCCGGTCGAAAACAGTATAAAATGCTCCCAGTTTCGAATGGTCTACCAAGTTCTCTTCCCGTTTTCTTCCTTCTTCAACCCACTCCGATCTCCTTCATTTTCCAAGATGTTCAAACTTTCGCTTGCCACTGTCGTCGCGTTGGCCTCGATAGTTTCCGCCAGCCCCCTCCAGGCTCGCGACGACTTGGTCCTCCACAACGGACAGAACATCACGTTTGACTATTCCGACTCCATTGTCCCTGCGAGCAATTTGTTCGGCTTGGGTCTCCTTCGAACAGGCGCTGACCTGCCTGCGAAAGTCACCTCGGACGGGTGAGCAGTCCACGCTTTGCATAACGGTGAGGTTAACCATGATATTCTCTTCAGATGGGAGGGACCCGTCGTCCTTAACCTGGATGACATGGACGAGATCCCTGCGACCTACGTTCTGCAGTATCCGTTCTTCCAGAATGGTTCCTCGTATAGTGAGTATTGCTTCGCTCGTGGTTTTTCATGCCCTCAACACCCGAACTAGCTGCCCAAATCTTCCAGTACGACACCACGACTCTTGAAGTCGTCGTGCCCAACGTTCATAACACGACCTTCATCTGGGTCAACCAGCCTGGCAAGGACGTTTGATTGAAGAGTTGTTGCGAGGCGTAGATACACTTGATAAGATATGGTGTCTTGCGCAAAAGCATTGAACGCGTCAGACTCAATGATTCGCGATTGGTCTTCACGTTGAGAGCAAGTTCAGCCTTTCCCATTTCGTAAGAACGTATATATCCCGCCGAGCACCAATAACGCCCACAAAGGGAGAGATACATCATGAACCGAGGACTGGCGGTGTGTGGGCGGGTGCATTCTAAATATCCCAAATCCATTGGCGCCAAGGGAGTTGGGGGAACGACGGTCCGAAGGAGGTTCCGACCTCTAGCAAATATGGTCAGTACTCAGTACTTGGCTGCGATGCAGCACCGCGTTTTGACCGCGTTTGAGTTGAAGGCGGGTCGCGGACAGAGCGCGTCACATGTGACGGTTACAAAGCGCTATCAAACACCACTACGCCTGAGTCCAAATCGGGAAGGAGTCGGTTTACGGGCCCAGGAGATGAAGGGGAATCACAGAAACCTGGTTGGTGTCATTACTGTTATGCCAGACGATGGGGGACAAGTGCAAGCACCTATTTTCGTTGTCTCCATGCCTTGTTTGAAATCTCTCCTACAAATAATCAGCTTGTGGTCATTAGGCAATGCTCAGGATTGATTGACTCCGCCTGCCGGACTGTTCTGTGTATTTCATTCGTTTCTCGACCGTTATCTTTGATTTAACTGCTGATCTTGACATACTCGAGTCGTCAAGGAGTCTTTAAATATAACAAAGACTTTTGTACACCTTGAACGTTATAATGTACTCTAAGAGATATCTTTGAATGCCCGCCTAGCTCAATCGGATAGAGCGTCAGACTCTTAATTAGGCGGGTTATCTGAAGGCTGCGAGTTCGACCCTCGCGGTGGGCTAGTCATCTTTTAGCTTTCAAAGTGCTCCATGCATTAAGGCCGTTTGCATAATTCCGTGAAAACCAATTCTTTTTCTCTGGCCCGCGCCGGGATTTGGAACAACCAAAGTAGCCTTCTTTGCATATGGGCCGACAAATCAAGTCGTCGGCAATGTCGGGTGACAGCTCGGAATGTCGGCCGCAGTGGCCCAAAAGCACTCCGGCGTTGAGAGACTCTTCGGCATCATCGGCATCAGCAGGTGAGTGCAAAAATGATTGTGGTTTCACGGACTTATGCGAACGGCGGTATTGAAATGTGCGGGAAAGCGCTAGCATTTTTGAAGTGTCGAAGTGCCTCCGAACCTCACACACTTCGGATTGGGCTCCGAAAATGTCCTGCCTAGCTCAATCGGATAGAGCGTCAGACTTTTAATTAGGGTTATCTGGATGTTGCAAGTTCGAATCTTGCGGTGGGCACATCTTCTTTGCAGTTTTGCCCCGTCAAAGTAAGCCCTTCGACCAAGGTGCTTGATCTCTGGATCAACTCATATGATGATGCGATCAATGGGTGATGGCCGCGACTTTTGTGTTAACTCTGAAGGTAAATTTTATTTTTGAAAAGTTGGGTCATATTTCGGGGCGACAAAACACATGCAGTTGAGCTCCAGTTGAATAAAACCCGCGACTCTGAGTTGATGGCAACTGATGGAATTGCCTTTTCCGGCGAGGAGGGTGGTCATGGGAATTATGAGCTGATCCAGATTGAGCACCTCTTGCCTTTGACAGTGCACGACTAGAACTGGGCTAAACTACGTAGAACTATGCTCAACTACGTAGAACTACATAGGGGAGGCGGGGAAAATGTTAATTAAATAGTGCAAAAAACTGTAAAAGATTATTAGCCCACCGCGAGGGTCGAACTCGCAGCCTTCAGATTGAAGAATTACCCGCCGAAGCGACTCTGTAAAAGTCTGACGCTCTATCCGATTGAGCTAGGCGGGCACAAAATTACTTCTGAGAGCACACTATAACCTGAAAGATGTGTAAAGTCTTTGTTACATTTAAATCGATCGAAGTAAGTAACGGTCAAGAAACGAACAGAACAGTTCGGCAGGCGGAGTCAGGCCATGGGCAGTGTCTAGTGCCACAAGTTGATAACCACCAGCCCTGATTATTTGTAGGAGAGTTTCAAATTAGTCCCAGTCCAAAGCATTAGGGTGTTTCAGATATGACTTTTTTACCCCAACTCTTGCCCCAACTTCTGCCCCAACTCTGCCCCAATTTGCCTCAAGTTGGGGCAGAAGTTGGGGGCTCAATCGTGAAACACCTCACTGATAGATTCTGCCCCAACTCCGGAGTTGGGGCAGAATCGGGCACCGAAGCGATGTGATGGATGTGCCAAATCACTGATTAGCCGGAGTTGGGGTACCGAGTTGGGGCAGAAGTTGGGGCAGAATCGGTTGAGAATCGGGGTAGCAAGTCGTGGTCTTAAGCCCGATTCCACCTTCAACCTAGACCGGTGACCCTATGAAAACAAGTTTGTCGATAGACAGACCGGTCGATCTGAGTTTGAATTGGCAGGCCGCGCGAGGAGTCATGCTTTTCTCATGCTTTTCTCACGTGTTTCCTCTTTTCAGTAGGCGGGCCGGGTGCAGAGATGACGTAGGCGACGAAAAGTAAAGGGAAAAAGTAAATGTGGGAAAGCGAAACGTGATAAAAACGTGAGCCACAGCCACTGATCGCGCGTCCTATGAATTCAAACTCAGATTGATCGGTCTCTCTATGAACGTTTTCCCACTTCATAGAGAGAACGGTTACCGGTCTACCTTCAACCCTGATTTTGTGCCCCAACTTCTGCCCCAACTTGTCCCAAAGTTGGGGCAGAAGTTGGGGTGCAAGTTGGGGTAAAAAAGTCATATCTGAAACACCCTATTATTGAGGTAGCCATATTTCATGTGTCTACACAACGTCTCCAGTGAAGTGCCAGACCACCGCGCAAGTACGAATGTGCATACCTAGACGAGGTCTTGCGCAGTGCGATAATTCCAGGCTGCGAGAAAGGGTGATGCATAGTGTTGCTTCTGGACTTGCATCTGGACGTCTTGGCGCTCTAGACTCCAGTTGAGGGTCCTACGACGCGTTGGTTTGTAACCTGAGTAGTTCAAAAAATCGCGCAGCGATAAGTTAGCTTTAGACTCGCGCAGATGGCGCAGGTCAGAACGAACAAGTTGACCCCGGCAGACAGCCAATGGCCATAAATGACGACCAAGGAGCGAACGATGCCCTGCCCGGAAGGGAGCTGACAGACGAAGAGCTGCAAATTGAATGGGACGCGATGATGGCAGAGGCGAGGCGGAACCAACAGCCAGCGCCGAGACAGCCACCACCGGAACCACCACCTGGAAGGATATACCCTGGCCCGGCCGGGAACGTCGGGGGACCTGGAAAGAAAAACAAGAAAGCTCACATAAAAATTGCGGCCCTGAATATCAAGGGACACGGAAACACCAATGTATACCACCCCGAGAATAAGTGGTTTGGCGTCTGGCAGCTCATGCGGGAGGAAAAAATAGGTGTACTTATCGTAGGGGAAGCCCATATGAACGACGAGCGTAAAGGCGACATTGATAGCCTCTTCGGACGCAAGCTGAGACTGGAATTTACGGGAGACCCGCGCTCCCCCAATGCCAAGGGCGTCGCCATAGTGCTGAATAAAAATATGGTTGAGACCTCAGACATAAGGAAGGAGGAAATCGTTGCCGGAAGGGCAATGGTCATAGATATGAAAAATGTTGACGGTGAGGAACTCTCCATCCTTGGCGTATACGGCCCCAACGCGCCCGGAGAAAATGCCACCTTTCTAGAAACGATTAAGCAGTTCTACGTCGACCGCCCAGGACGTAGGAGACCGGACTACGCCGGGGGAGACTGGAACAATGTACCTGACGCAATTGACAGACTGCCAGCACGTACGGACAATAATGCCCCGGTAAACGCCCTAGATGACTTAATGTCATACCTGGGACTCATCGACGGATGGCGCGAGACGTACCCCACAATGTGCGCGTACACATACCACCAGTCGGAAGCACAAGGTGGTGCACAATCGCGCATTGACAGAATTCTCGTGAAACGAGGTAACTTCGACAACACCTTTGAATGGGAAATCCAGACCGTTGGGATCGAAACCGACCACCGAATGGTATCGGTCAAAATCACCACCAATGAAGCGCCCACAATCGGACACGGAAGGTGGGTGTGGCCGGCGTACCTAATAAAGGACAAAATGCTTGCAGCGCACATTTTAGAAAAGGGATTAGAGCTACAAGCTGAACTTGAGAAACTGGATACAGAGGGAGCAAGAAAACCCGACCACAATGCCCAAACCCTATGGACAACATTCAAAAAAAGCATAGGAAAGAAGGCCCGCGACCGCGCGAACATTCTAGTGCCGAAAATTGTACAGGAAATATCCGACCAGGAAGACAAACTGAAAGAGATAAGTGAGAAGAGTGTCGAGGAGATGCCGGTAGAGGAAAAGAAGCTGGCATATGCAATGGTAATTGAAAAGCTCACCGCGCTCCAAAAGAAAAGATATAACGCCTCCCGTCTAAGTGCCCAAGTGAGAAATCGCCTGGAAGGCGAGATAATCAGCAGGTACTGGTCGAGGATAAACCGAGTCAGCAAACCCCGAGACCTGATCAACAGGCTCAAGATAAGCTCGGACCCGCAAGGCCCGGCACTATACGAAACGGACTCCAGAAGAATGGCAACTCTAGCAAAAGATTACCATGAAAAGATCCAGTCGGACGAGAGCAACGTACCCACCGCGACCCGAGAAGAGAAGATCAAGCAAGTCCTGGAAAACACGAAACGCGAAACGACCGAGGAGCAGAAGAACCTGCTCAAGGCCAAACTAACCATAGACGATGTGCGGAACGCACTCAAGAAATCCGCAAATTTCAAAGCCCCGGGGCTGGATGGGATAACCTACGAGGTGTGGAAGACCTTAGACGCGAGGCACACGACGGCGGTAAAGCTGGAAAAACCAGCATTTGACATACTCGGGGCCATGCTCCGAGTATATAACAATATTGAAACCCATGGAATGGTAGAAGGCACAGGCTTCTCCAAGAGCTGGATGTGCCCCCTTTACAAAAAAAACGACAAGGCCGATATAGCGAACTATAGACCGATATCGCTCCTCAATACGGACTACAAGGTCTTCACAAAAGCTCTCACCATAAAGCTAGCTCAAGTGGCACCAGACCTAATCCACCCGAACCAGGCGGGTTTCGTGCCAGGAAGACAAATACGAGATCAAGTCTGGTTAACCAAACGGATCATCGAACTGGCGGAGGCCACGGAACGCGATGGAGTAATTGTCACGCTGGACCAGGAGAAGGCCTACGATAAAATCAAGCACGATTACTTATGGCGCACGCTAGCAAAATACGGAATTCCAGAGGAATTTATTAATACAATCAAAGCTCTGTACAGCGACGCTGTGATAAGGACCGCGGTGCCACTAGGCGAATATGTGGGATCACAAAGTGGCTGGTTCGTCCTCTAGGGCTCTTTAAAGTTGGTTCCTAATAGAACGTGAGGCTGTAGGTGGTCTGCCTTGTTGGATCCGAGTGTGTGTGTTGGTCGAAGGTCGAAGGCGTGTGTGTGTGTGCGAGACCCGAGTGCTCGGGATGGGCTGAAGGCGGTTTACGAGCGCTCGGAAGGGATGTTGGTGGTGTCCGGTAACCTGTAGTCAGTATTCTCGGGTGTATAAATGAAAGGCAAATCCTTGAGACGATGTCCCTTGGCGGTGGTGACGAGCAAGCGCGTTGGTGGTCAACTCGAGGATGTAATTGGGGGATAAAGGTACAAGGTCAGGGAAAGAACTCAGCGTTGGACTAGAGTCCTCGACTGGAACTGTCTCCTTGTGGTAGCTGACTGGGAACTGAATCCGAAAGTCCACAAGTAATTGACTCCTACCCTCGATTCGTCCGACACCTTTTATACCTTTTCCAAGCCAGTCACGTTGTCCGTCCCGTCGGCGTCCACAGCCTCGTTCCACATGCTCCTCGAGCCTCTTTCGACCTTCCGTGGCATTTCTGAGCTCCCAGACTGCCGATATTCGCGGACGTTGAGCTTCACGAGCACTCAGAGGTGTTGAAATTCCGAAATAGCACCGTTTCCGAGTGTTCGTAAGGGATTCGCGATGTTCTGAGTCGTCGGAATGTGGTGAAATAGGTTATAATGGTGGATAGGACGTGGGGGAATGGTTGTTTGGTCGCAGACATGGCTATCCTGCCGTCGAGGGTCGTTCAAGAGTCGTTTGTAACGTTGTATGGGGGCTCGGAAATGGCGCAAGTTCGTAAGTCGCAACGGTGCGCGTGGTCAGGTCTCCCCGCGAAGCCCGAGTGTGCCTGGCATGCCTGGTTGCCATCCTGGCCGGGTTCGGTGCTCGTACGAGTCGTCGTAAACACTGGGATCATCGAGTAACGAGTTGTTGGAAGTAGATCCGGATGAGGCAAGGTCGTTTCCTAATTGGGTGAATCTTGAGTGAGTGGGAATTCCAAGCCGTCGTGTCTCGTCCGGACAGGCCATGAGGTGGTGTGAGCAGTGCAGCGGGAACACAAGCCTCACACCTCCTAGGAAGCTTTACCATCAACCGTCCCTGGTCGATCAAACCTATAAAAAGGCGACACCCAAAAACTTCAACAACCCAAACCACCTCAACAACAAGGCATGGATGCCTCAGCACACCGTCGCTTTGTCGATACCAATGTCGTCTGGCCCGCCAACAGGTTCTTCATCCCCGACGGCGGACTCCGCACATTTCTCCTAGAGAACCTGCGCTTCAAGACGTTCCTGGTGATGATGGCCGTCTTCCCAGACGCCTACGCCCATCGAACGGTTGTAGCGATGCCTGGCGAGCATATTATCGAGATTCGAGCGCGGGTCCGCGAGATCGTTACGCATATGGTGAGTACGGTGGCGATTTATTCGGAGTGTCGAGTTAACCCAATGGCCGCACAGTTCTACGCGTCGCAAGTGCGCCAGAACGAATTCCGTATCTCGTACGAGCCGTTGCCCATCCCCGCTGAGTCGGCGTGGATGTTCCACATAGTCCTAGTGCTCATCCGAGTTATCGGGTTCGACGGCGACAGGGACGTCGTGCCTGCGATGGACCGCCGCAATATGGACACAACGGAGGGCGCCGTGGCCGTTGCCCAGGCGTCGTTTTTCCTTGGCACCGCACTCACGACCTTCCTGAAGGAAAAGTCGGAGGGTCTCTCGCCCGACCTGGACTACCCGCAGTACGATATCCACAGCCGGGTGTCGAATAATTTCGTTGTCCGTACGACGGTCGAAGGCCATAACCCGATCGTCCAGGACGATACCATTGGCGACGCCACACGAATTAATCGCATTCTGAGTGGATGGCGCGAGCATTCGGTAGGGTGCGGCTTCAAGGAGGACCACGAGTGCAAGCCTTTCCCGATGACTGCCCAGCCGGAGGAGTACGAGCTGGCCGCTCGTGCGTGTGGTATAGTCGCCGCGGTGGACTCTGTCCATCGTATCGTGCTGAAGAAGGGGCCGACTCGGCAAAGCCTTCGAACGCTGGCCAACAGGCTGGATAATGTATCGGCGCCGCTGGAGAGGACGAATTTCTTCGTGAAGCAAGAGGAGGAGGTGCTGAGCGAGGCGTCGCACGGCTCGATGCCTAGCCTCATTTCTATGTCGGATAGCGAGGGTCCGAGTAGCCTTTCTTCGTAGACCGCGCAATAAATCGTGTTTGGGCGCCTGGAAACTTGGCGTGTGGGGTGTCGTTGTGATCGTGGCGTCAAGGCCGACGCTCCAGAACGAGGGAGAAGTATTTCTCAGTACTAGGGGAGTGCGATCGAGTCGTCGTGGTGTATGCATCATTGGAGGTGAAAGAAAATGTCCTGTGGCGACAGGAGGCTGTGGTGTCGCTCGGGATTTCGGTTTTGGGCGGGGCGAGGGAGGAAACAGAGGTTTCCGAGCACTCGGAAAGCACCACGTAGTCGTAGTATGCTGTTCCCGAGTACTCGTAAACTCGTACTTGGCTACCCCCGTGTCGTGTGAAAGGCGTTTCGTCTCGATATTTCGCGAATAAGTTTTCTTCGTCCCCCGGCATGACGTGTGGAGGTCTCCACACGTCCTCCTCTCTCGTTTCGTAAAAGAATGTTTTCGTAAGTTTGGCCGTCTCGTGACCGTCGTTTCCTAATTAGTATGATTTTCGAGATTTCGTAGCAGGATTATTCTCCTGATGGAAGACCTTCTTCGTCGGGTGATCAGTCCGTCGATATCCAGTCGGGTTTTCTTGTGCGCAATTTTCCGTGTTTTTAACAATATAGGCCTGTGAGTCTCTGTAGTCGGTGGCTTCGTCGATAAACTTGTGTCGATAAACGTGGGCCGGCGCCGGACTCCGATTGCAATATTCGATAACGATTTCAATATTCGATGGCGGTTCTGGGTCGTCGAGGTTCCAAAATTCTGAGTGGTCGGTTTCCTTTTTCGGTGTTTTCTGAGTTGTCGTGAGATGCATAAGCGGGGATATTTCCCTTGGCGAGCCGGTCACGTGACCTGCCTCTTCCCACTCCTGCTCCTTGTTCGTTGACAATCAAGTCACCGACGAGTCGAGTGGGGGCACGTTTTTAGAGCAGGGAGGAGGCGAGGGGCACGGGACGACGATGGCGATGGCGAGGGAGAATCTGAACGGGGGGGGGGGCGAGTGAGGAGCCGGTTCCGAGTGCTCGTAAAAAGGAGAGAGCATGGAAAATTGATGGCCTGGATATCGTGATGGAGAGCGGGGTAAAGGGGGGGGTCCGGGGTCGTTGCCAACACCTACAACGAGGCACGGTGGCACCAGGAGAACAACCCGTTCTCTGGCCCGATACCAGAGATGCAGCAAGGTCAGCGCTGTCGATGAAGCTGGTAAAGGGGTTCGAGGGTTACTGTGTCGCTGCTGTACCACGTTCTAAAACTCGGAAGGCGCGAGACAAGCCGTGTGACTCGGCTTTTTAGACGGTGGCCAGTTTGGGTGTGAAGGTTCGATTTACGACCCGTCGGAAAAGTCGTGATGCTGGTTGCTCGTAAGGCTGACGCCGGAACGAGGCTCCAAATGTTATAGAGCGTTCCTAGGGAGCTTTGCTTTGAAGCCCGTGCACCACGACTTTTTCAGAGAGCGCAATCCCGCCAAAGCTGTGTGTCGTTCCTCGGAAGCTTTGCTTTGAAGCCTCGGTTCCAGGGGATGGCTACTCTCGCTGTTTACGAGAGTTGGTGGATGAGGATTTTTAGGGGAGGCATCCCTTCCAACGGGTCGGAAGGGAAATGGCACGCGATCCTGAACTCCTCTGGAAGCGTCGCCGCAACCGAGTGCACCCTGTCCACCACGGGTTTATATTTCTTTTTCTTCGCCTTTTTCGTGGGTTTCGGATCCGACGGCTCGGATTTTATCCGTACGTGGGTTTTGTCGTCATAATCGTAAATTTGAGAGAGGCAATATTCCAAATACTGCGGGGATATTTCCCATTGAATAGTAGTGTTGTCGATAAAGATTGGTCGGCAGTCGATAGTATTTGTGCCTTGGGGGGCATAGAGCACCACGGGTGCCCTAAACCTATTATATGAGACGCCGGGAATGACTGATTTTGGTTTTCCGAGTTCTCGGATAGCCTCGGAATCCGGTTCCGAGTACTCGGCGCTCCAGAAATTCGCTGATACTGTTGTTGTTGGCCGGGAACACGGGCTTATTCCGTTCCGCCCTTGCAAGATCCACGTCCAGGGTCTCGATGATCGAGAAATTGTCTGCTTCGACATAAGTCCCCTGCTTCGGCTCTTTCCTGCGGCTCGCAACAGTCACGACCCTCCCCGTGTTAGGGCAGGTGAGCGTAAGATCCTGTGTGCCATCGATGTGGTCCTTGGTCTGGCACTCGGTGAACCGGAAGAAGGGACGGCCAAGTAATATGTCGAACGGGGCTCTGGCCACCACATGCGCCCGAAGCAAGAGATCCATCCCGCCGAGGGAGAACTTCAAGTTCTCGACCAACCCGGCGGTCGTACTCTGGTTTGAATCCGCCGATTCCATAACCAGGGGTTTCTCCGGTGACAGATGAACACCGAGTTCCTGCCAGATGCTGTGATTCATCGCAACAATCTCTGACCCGATGTCGAGAGTGCAAGTGATGGGACGGTGCTCGTTGACCGTGATGTCGAGTACCCGAAGTGAGTTGATCGGGGAAGTGGTGGGCAAGGTCGTCCTTGGCTCCTTCATGTGGGTATAGCGCATTACGAGTGCTGGGGTTTCACCATAAAAGGAAGATTCAACCGTGGGAATCCTTTTGGTAACCGTCACGTCGCGATGATAACGACGGAACTCGGCTGAAAGCGTGCAAAGCTCTTCGTGAGAAACCAGATTTTTTTTTTTCTGGGCTCTCTCGATGACTTCTGCGACCATTTCCGGGTTCTCGCAGGCTGCCTGATATTTGAACGCCGGAGGCAGAGGTTGAGTTTCAGCCTCAACGGGCTTGCCGGCGGGCTGAATCTCGGTCGCGGGTTTCAGGGAAGACTTTGCTGGTGCCTTCTTCTGAACAACCACTTCAGGAACCGGTTTTTTAGGCTTTGTCCGCTCCTTCGCCCAAACCACTGCTTCCTCCTCTGTTTGTGCCAACGGGTTGGGGACCTCCCCAAACACCATTGTCTGGACCAGCGCGCTGGACGCGTAAGTCATGGCATTGGCGATATGCGGGGGCTCGCGCTCAAACATCTCAATCCGAGCTGCCGGAGCCGGGTCTGCGTCTGGGGAAAGTACGACAGACGACTCGGTGGTCAAAGTCTGCGACTCGGTTGTCGGGACTGAATCAAGCGATGATTCGGGGGAGAGAGCCGTTGGAAGTGACTCTGGCGAAGAGGCGAGGGAGGTCAAAGGCGACTCCTTGGTGGTTGGCCGATGGACAATGGGCGAAGGTGTACCAACGGGTGTAGACACTGAGGTAGTTGGATCGTCCTCGACGAGGTTAACCTCTTCGATTACTGTCCTGGCGGAGCGAGCTTTGAGCCGCTGACTCCGCGCGATGCCTTGTCTGGCAGAGGCTAGGACCTTGGCTCTTTTAGAATCCACGAAAAAAAACCCTCGCGGTGGGCTCCAGTTGTGATAAGGACCGCGGTGCCACTAGGCGAATATGTGGGATCACAAAGTGGCTGGTTCGTCCTCTAGGGCTCTTTAAAGTTGGTTCCTAATAGAACGTGAGGCTGTAGGTGGTCTGCCTTGTTGGATCCGAGTGTGTGTGTTGGTCGAAGGTCGAAGGCGTGTGTGTGTGTGCGAGACCCGAGTGCTCGGGATGGGCTGAAGGTGGTTTACGAGCGCTCGGAAGGGATGTTGGTGGTGTCCGGTAACCTGTAGTCAGTATTCTCGGGTGTATAAATGAAAGGCAAATCCTTGAGACGATGTCCCTTGGTGGTGGTGACGAGCAAGCGCGTTGGTGGTCAACTCGAGGATGTAATTGGGGGATAAAGGTACAAGGTCAGGGAAAGAACTCAGTGTTGGACTAGAGTCCTCGACTGGAACTGTCTCCTTGTGGTAGCTGACTGGGAACTGAATCCGAAAGTCCACAAGTAATTGACTCCTACCCTCGATTCGTCCGACGCCTTTTATACCTTTTCCAAGCCAGTCACGTTGTCCGTCCCGTCGGCGTCCACAGCCTCGTTCCACATGCTCCTCGAGCCTCTTTCGACCTTCCGTGGCATTTCTGAGCTCCCAGACTGCCGATATTCGCGGACGTTGAGCTTCACGAGCACTCAGAGGTGTCGAAATTCCGAAATAGCACCGTTTCCGAGTGTTCGTAAGGGATTCGCGATGTTCTGAGTCGTCGGAATGTGGTGAAATAGGTTATAATGGTGGATAGGACGTGGGGGAATGGTTGTTTGGTCACAGACATGGCTATCCTGCCGTCGAGGGTCGTTCAAGAGTCGTTTGTAACGTTGTATGGGGGCTCGGAAATGGCGCAAGTTCGTAAGTCGCAACGGTGCGCGTGGTCAGGTCTCCCCGCGAAGCCCGAGTGTGCCTGGCGTGCCTGGTTGCCATCCTGGCCGGGTTCGGTGCTCGTACGAGTCGTCGTAAACACTGGGATCATCGAGTAACGAGTTGTTGGAAGTAGATCCGGATGAGGCAAGGTCGTTTCCTAATTGGGTGAATCTTGAGTGAGTGGGAATTCCAAGCCGTCGTGTCTCGTCCGGACAGGCCATGAGGCGGTGTGAGCAGTGCAGCGGGAACACAAGCCTCACAACGCATATACGTATGTCATACTAAACGGCGAAAAGAGCCGGCATCCCTTCAAAGTGACACGGGGGGTACGCCAAGGCGACCCCCTATCGTGCCTACTCTTCGACCTCGCAATAGAGCCACTTGCCGAAGCGCTGAGACAATCTGAATTGAAAGGAATCAAAATAAAAGGCAAAACGGAAAGACTCATAGCAACCTTGTTCGCAGACGACACAATGGTCTACCTAGACGCAGGAGACGATTTTGGCGACCTCCTTGAGATTATAGATGAATGGTGCCTTGCAGCGGGGGCAAAATTCAATATCAGTAAAACTGAAATGATCCCGATAGGAACAATAGCTCACCGAGACAGGGTTAGAGCGACACATTTTGTCAATGGGATAGACGGCACAATGATACCTAATCACATTAAAATTGCAAAGGAGGGAGAACCAATCCGTACACTAGGAGCCTGGATCGGAAACGGCGTAGTACAAGTTGACACGTGGGCACGTACCCTTGAAAAGATCGACGAGGCCCTCGACAGATGGGAGATGGGCCACCCAACCATGGAAGGCAGACGCCTTATTGTCCTGATGGTTGTTGGCGGGATGACCCAGTACCTCGCCACGGTACAAGGGATGCCAAAAGACGTCGAGAAAAGACTAGAAAAAAGAGTTAGAAAATTCCTCTGGGCGGAAAAGACGAGTGTCACCATCAACCAGGAGACGGTGTACGCCCCTGCCGAAACCGGAGGAAAGAACCTGCTCGACATCGTAGCCCGGAACGAGGCGATTGCCGTTACGTGGCTCAAGACGTACTTGAGCTTCAGCCCGGACAGACCGCTATGGTGTTTCGTCGCAGACGAGATACTAGCAAAGAATGGGTCAAGTGACTATAAAAGTGTGGCTGAAGAAATGAGAATGAACACATACCTTCAATCCTGGGCACCAAAAGTCTCGGCAAAATCCATAGGCACAGACCTCCATAAGATGAATAAAGTAGCGCGCAAATACGGCATGGAGATGGACGCGCTAGCGGTATCCCGTGTGATACAGGGCTCGATGCCAATCTGGTATCACCGAAAATCCTATGCAGAAAGATCGCTGTACAACAAGGGCATTGAGGTCGTGAAATGTCTACGCGAAAACCATAAGATCAGACTTGTTCGGGACGCCGTACGCCTTGGAGCCAAGAGAGACGCACCTAGACACCGACCCAAACGACACTGCAGCTGCCAAGCCTGCTGGGAAACAAGGCTGTACACCGGGTGCAGGAACCCGCATGAATGCTATACGAAGGCCAGAGATCTTCTCGACGCGCTAGAAGAGAAGTGGGACCCGAGAGAGCCACAACCCGAGGATTATGAAGAACAGCAAAAACCACAAGACCTGGGGGAAGATAAGGTTGAGTTCGACTCCAGAATAACACAGCACGGGACACTGGCGGACACATTTAGAATATTTACTCACGGAGCCCCCAGAAACCTCCACGACATCGCCCCAAACACAAGGCACACCCCGGATCTCGAAGTCGACGAGATAGTGGTATACACAGATGGCTCCGCAGTTCATAACGGGGCGGAGAACGCACTAGCAGGCGCCGGAGTATTCTTCGGCGAAGATGACCCGAGAAACCAAGCGATTAGAGTTCCACGGTCGATCGGAGGCTCCAACAATGTCGGGGAACTAGTAGCGATTAAAAAAGCGATTGAGGCGTGCCCTCTGGATGAACTGCTCGAAATCAGGAGCGACTCCAGAGTGTCTATAAACGGACTGACCAAGAATTTGAAAAAATGGGAAGACGAGGACTTCCTAGGAATCGAGAACAGGAAGCTATTTAGAGCAACAGTCAGTGCTCTGCGCAAGAGGAAGGCAAAAACGACCTTCACCTGGATCAAAGGGCACGCCGGCGAGGCCGGCAACGAAGTGGCAGACAAGCTCGCAAAAGAAGGGACCAGGAAGCCAATCCCGGACCTAGTAGAAATCCGGGAGGATACAACGCTGCTTCTCCCCGGAGCGAAGCTACAATCTATGACACAATCTAAGGCCTATAAGATGATACGACAAGTCAAAATGAGCAAACGAGCTTACAAGGAAAAATTAAACCGCAAAGCAACAAAGAGGAACATAGAGCTTGCAAAACATGCCGCAGCAGACGACGACGGCGGGCTCCCAGAGACGAGCAGAATATGGAAATCTACACGACACAAAGACGTATCGAGGAGCGCCAGATTTTTCCTGTGGATGCTGCTTCACGACGGATATAAGGTTGGCGGACACTGGGCAAAAATTGAAGGCCACGAGTTTAAAGCTACATGTGCTCAGTGCGGCGTTACAGAGAGCTTAGAACACATTCTTACGAGATGTGACGCGCCTGGCCAGGACGAGATCTGGGAGCTGGCCAGTGAGATGTGGAAGCTGAAGACAGGTGAGGACCTACCGAAGCCAACAAAAGGCCAAATAATGGTGTGCGCGACAACAAAAAAGAAGGACGTGGGTACAACGCGCCTCTTCCGGATATTAATATCAGAATCAGCGCACCTAGTATGGAGGCTGAGAAATGAACGGGTCATCCAGGAGAAGCTTCCTGCCAGTCAAAATGAGATCCACAACCGCTGGCTGGGAGCAATGAATATACGACTCAAACTTGACTGCACGCTAACCAACGCGGAAAAATACGGCAAGCGAGCATTAAAGAAAGACCTGGTCCAAAGTTCTGAAGAACGAGGCGACTCTCCCCAGAGACTGGATGCGGGAGACCGAGGTTTTGGTGGGTATCGGTTGATGAATTGACGAGGATAGGGGCTAAGGGAGTATACTCGCTTAGGCCCTTGAGTCAAGGAGACCGCAAGCCCCACACGACGTGTCGCGACGAAGTCGGACACAAGTGCGTTTGCGCATTTCCTCGGGTGTACGATTCCTCTGGCCGGGTTCCAAGTCCATGGCCTCACAAATTGGCGGGTTATAGGAATGGACGACGATGTTCGGCCCGGAAGTGCCCTCGTAGTCAGAAATGACTCGGGCATGGAAGGGAAGTTCTGCACAAGCAGAGCTATCATTCCCAAACTATCTAAACGTCCCACAAAAAAAAAAAAAAAAAAAGTTAGCTTTAGAAGATGATGGAAAATGTAGAATCAATATTATGTAATATACTTAAAAGAAAAGTTCTACCAGCACGCCTACTATTGTACCGAATCCCCTTGAGGATTTTGCGGAGATGTCAACTAGTCGACTCGCTTCTCCGAGTCCAAGTTGCGTCGGGATTCTGTGCGTTGCGGACGCGGGCGAACCATAAAACACCCATAAAGTGCAAATGACGTCCTTGCCTTCCCACCCCGGCCGGCGTCCGGCTCCCCTTTTAGGTCTCGACATGCTGCTTTGTTTATAGCACTGCTGCGCTCAATCCTGAACCCACCATGCTCCTCGTCTCCAAAGGCGGTTTTCTCCTTGGTGCAGCGGCCACCGTTGGGGCAATTTCAAAAGTTACCCGCACGGGTCGCTACCTATACACCGACGACGGGAACCGATTCTTCGTCAAAGGGGTAGCTTACCAGCCTCAAGGCAAGAGTTTTTTGCATTTTGGCCATAAAACGACCGTTTATTCAATATCTAGGGACGGTTGTTGCTAGTAGTACCAACGCGTTCGGAGAGCCTTCAACGTGTGCGTAACACGTTATTATTATTATTTTCGTGTCCCTCACTCTCAGCGGTCTGGAAGTCACGGACCCTCTTGCTGACAGCGCGAGTTGTGCAAGAGACTTGCCGTTCCTCAAGCAATTGGGTGTCAATGCCATTCGTGCTTATAGTGTCGACTCGACCTTGAACCATGACGATTGCATGGGCAACCTCAGCGCGGCTGGAATTTACACAATGCGAGTAATCCAGCATTTTTATTGTGCCACAGATGTTGATCATCTCCCGTGCAGTATCGATTTGGCTTTGCGTGGGTTTTTGCAGACTGTTTTGGCTCGCAGCTAATTTTCCGCAGCACTCAATGGCTCCATCGACCGTGCCTCCCCTGCGTGGAGCACAAATCTGCAGGACGAGGTGGGATGCTTCTCACGCGCATTCCACGGAAATTCACACACTTGCTCAGTACCTTGCTACCGTGGCCGCGTTTGCCAAGTACGACAATGTTCTCGCGTACAATGTCGGGAATGAAGTTATGTTGAACAACGCGACCGACCCCGCGCCATTTGTCAAAGCAGCCGCTCGAGATATTAAGGCATATCTGTAAGGCGCCTCTTGAATCTGTGGTCTGCGCTCATCCTGTTCAGTACCTCCATTTCATCGTCGGCTCTCGTAGGGTATGCGGCGATCGACGGAGCTGCGGATTTCCTCGTCCCTCTTGCAAACTATCTGTCCTGCGATTCTTCAGGGTCCAATTCGGGCGCCTCGGCGATTGATCTATTTGGCTTAAACAATTAGTATGCTCTTCCCTCCCCGTCGAAAAATCCAGTCGCTCATCGTGATCAGCGAATGGTGCGGCAACGACTCGAGTACAACGTACGATGGGGTCAATGGTGAATTCGCCGGTTACAATGTGGCTGCCTACTTGTATGCGCCTTTTGTTCGACGATTCTGGGCGCTTCTGACAGCCTTTCAGCTCCGAGTTTGGGAGCGAGACGTGCGACCCAGGAGTACGGGTGTGGACGGAAACCGGCACCCTTTTCAGCTCCCCAATGACTAACATATGGTTTGGTTTACTCGCTGTTATAACCTCATTCTAACTTGGGTTTCTTATAGGTCAGGCGGTTTAGCTTTCTCGTATTTCCCGGCAAGCAGCGCAGCTGGAAATTTTGGGTTGGTCAACATTTCCTCCGACGGTACTACCGTAACTCCAAACCAAGATTTCAACAACCTGGTCTCGCAGTATGGCGAGGTTTCCTTCGTTAACAGTCCTTCCATGTCTTCGGCCTCGGCCTCGTCGTTCCCTGCATGTCCCACTACCAACTCCTCCTGGGCAGCCTCCAGTACTCTGCCCCCAACCCCAAACGACGCCGCCTGTGCCTGTTTGGAGAATGCTTTGAGTTGCCAGTTCCAGACAACAACATCCAACTATTCTGCTCTTGTTGGCTCCCTAATCGACACAGCGTGCGGCCTCTTGGGTGCACTCAACGGAACCTGCGATCCCATTGGTGGCAGTGGCTCAACCGGCGTGTACGGTCTCCTAGATATGTGTGATCCCAGTACGTCGTTCCATTTCGGTCATGCGCTCGACTTTTATTAGAATGTGCACACAGTTACCAAGCTTTCATTCGTGTTCAGCCAATATTACGAGCAAAATGGGCGAACCGCTTCCGCTTGCTCTTTTCAGGGGAATGGAGCGGTCAACGCTAACGCCCCAGCGGAGACCGCTCTTGCCGCCGCCACCTCATGTATAGCGAGCCCATCAGCCGTCTTCACACCTAGTTTTTCTGCCGCTGCGCCGGCGAAGTCGAGCTCCTCTGGTTCTGGATCGAGCTCGGGTTCCAGCGGTAGCAATGGGGCTGCGTCGTTCCCTAGCTCCAATGTGCTGCTCAGCTTAGCTCTGGTGTGCGGGGGCATTCTTTCAAGTGCGCTGTGGACCTTGACTTGAACGTTGGCGCGCTATGATGGACTTCGCTGCAAGCTGGATTCTGTACTAAGTAAATTATGAACAATATACCACAATGTACACACGAACTATCTCTTCATATATCCCCGCCGAAAAAAAAGTGTACATAATGTGTGTGCAATCTACATAACCTACAGTTTCACTCCAGACTTGCCAATCCAAAGCCCATGGAATGCTGTTACATACTCGTTATTTTCGTGCGTTGAGAATAAGAACGCGGCTTACCCAGAGCTACGACCGCGCCGAGGTTTGCAAGGGAACTGACGCCGTGGAGCATCCCAAACCTGCGATTCAATGCCTTCATGTCGTCAGAAACCTGAGGACGTGTTATGAATACTTTGTTGGAGTCCGAAGCTTGATATTTACCCCAGACTCGTTGTAGCTTTTTCCTTCCTCTTTCTCCAACCTCATTCTATGGAACATGGTCCTGGTAGACGTTCACACAAACGGTTTCATCGAATTCGCGGAGGAGACTCACTTGCTGGTTAACGGACCGACCTAGACCGAAGGCACATGAGTGGTCAATCGTTCCGGAGGATAGCAATATGTACCACGAAATAGTTCGATCCCTGCGCCAAAATGACGAAAGCTAAGGTATAGGCCTGAGCGACGTCCTCAACCAGGGGGCTGGCGTAGTGCGTCCGAACGACCGGGTGATTAACGGTCCACAGTCCCAGAAGTGTAAATCCCAAGCCAATCGACTGAACAAAGTAAACCGGAAACGTTTTGTGCTGCAAGGCGCCGAATTGAGGGCGAGGAAGGGTTTTGTATGCGATGACACCCCCAAAAAAGCTGATCCAAAGAGACATTCCGAAAAGCCAGCCATACGCCACAAGATAAAGACCGTCAGTGGTAAACAGTCCTAAGACAGTAGCCAGCGACAGCGTTTGTACCGACATTGCGCGACGGTGGTGAGAGTCTGGGAGTGTGTGAGTATGTAAAAGAAGACAACTTGAATTGATGGCAACTGTGAAATATACCCGGACCTACCTCTCTACTTATTATTCACACACGTTTGTTCAACTGTGGATTCGTGCAATAAAGGTGAGAAGATGTAAGGTGGTTTTGTTCCGATCTTGCCTCTAGACGCTTTATAGAGAACCTCTTCACGTTTTCATTGTGTTTTCTCAAGAACATTTCGTATTCTGCGACGAGGATCACTACGAGCATAGTGAACGGTACCCCCTGGCGGCCTTTGCCCTGTCAAATCGGGCTGGGCCCGAACCCACCTTAGTATCGTATCACGGCGAAGCTTGTGTGGGGCGCGCGATCTTGTGCGGAAGAAAAATGTTTTACTGAGGATAATCTAGGCACCGAGACTGCCATGTTGGACCGTCTCCGCGCACCTCTCTCTGCCGAACCTCTCATTCTACAACTTCTCAACTCGTTCACGATCTGCGGCCCGAACAGGACGCTCCAAAGTCACCTTCGGAGGACAAGACGCGGACGGCTCATACCTAGCAGCTTATCCATTATGCAGCCTACGAGGGTCCTCCCCGGTGTAATACTTCCCCTTGATCTGCGCGGCGCCTGAGGTTGTGTTCTCGCGATCAGTCGCATGGGTGTACCCTTTGACGCTCATTCCTCGCAAGCGTGGCAATTTGCTCCGGCCTTGATTCAGAACCATGGAAGCGATATTTCGCCACACAAAGGACCGGATTTTTTCTACTGGTATGTCCCTTGCATCCTTTCTTGTCTTGTTTCCAGACTAAGTATGCTTTGCAGAGTATACGCCGGAGCTAGCTAGTTTTAGAAAGACGCGAAGCGGCTGGAGCGGAGGACCCGCCGGTCCTCGTCGCACTCCTCCGTCGTATGATGCTCACTGATCCAAGCGAGCGCGGAAGAGCTGTTACAGGATCCCTATTTCACCGGCGTGCGGAATTCGCCAGATCGTGGCCTAGTCGTTGCACAAATTCCACCCCTTGGCGAGGCGGCATCGACTTAGTGACGCACTCTCTTGGTGCCGTCGTGGTAACTTGAGAAGACCCATTTCGTTTCCACCTACCATTCCCATCATCCTCTAGGCGGAATTGAAGATAGAAACAGAGTTGGCGAGTCGGACTTGAACCGACCAGGCGATTGTCTTGATTCAGAAGCGAGTTAACTAGTTTAAGTCTGTCAAAGAGAGAGCCTGCAATTGAAGAGCCTGAACCCAGTGACCGCTGGCGAGCGTTTGCATCGATGTTGTGAGAAGGCGATAGTAGGATCGATTGTGCGGTCGGCATAAACATGGCAACCAACGGAAAATGACAATTTGGTGGCCTCTAGAACGAGTATGGAGGCGAAGAGAATTATAATGTAGTCTACCAAGAATTTTAATTCTTTCATCCAATAACGACTTTGCCCTCGGCGTCATTGAAGTCGTACGCCGGAATTTCGAGGTTTAACTGCCCAGAAATGAGGGGTTTGCAATGATAATCGGTGAAAAGCACTCACGGGTGCGGGACCTTTACGGGTGCGTCCGGCTAGAGGCAAGTTAAGTAAGAAACTGCTTTAATGAGATATCGAACAAACGCACAGATGTCATAGTGGGAGCCGTGGCACGGGCAGAACCTGTATCGAGGTCAAAAACAGTTAATCATACTCAGAAAAACATACGCACCATCCTCCATAGTCTCCGGCTTCACCGATAGGCACACATCCCAAGTGCGTGCAGACTCCAAGCATGATCAACCACTCGGGCTTCTTCACTCGGTCCTCGTCGCTTTCCGGGTCCCTCAGAGACTGCCATTTTGTCCCTCTGGCCTCGTCAATCTCCGCCTGAGTCCTGTGTCGGATGAACACCGGCTTGCCGCGCCATTTGATGACGACGTTCTTTCCCTCCGGGATAGTGGCAAGTTCGACCTCGACCTTGGCGAGCGCAAGCACGTCCGCAGACGCCGACATAGTTTTGAGGAATTCAGTCACGGTAGATTTGGCGACGGACGCGGTGACAAGTCCGAACGAGCCGACCATAAAGTAGGAAAGGGCGCGGTTACTATCGGTGTCGTCCGCGCGGTAGTGCGAAAAATCAGGAACCTCCGGGGCGCTTTTTACAGCAACAGAGGTGTGCATGAAGCGTGCAGTGAATGGTGTCGTGGAAGGGACTGTTTTGCGCTGAGTTCAGAACGTGATGAGTTGTCCAACGAGGACAGGACTCACGGGTGGTGTAGCTCTTAGAAACGAGGCTGGACGAGGAGCGCGAGATGCCTCCAGACCATCGCGGAACCATGTCGGAGCGGGGACCAGAGGCACCATGGCCGTGCGCATGAGGGTCAGCGGGTGCTCGCGCAGCGAGGTTGAGGAGGGGTGCGGCGGGGACGCCCGATGGCAGGGTGCGCACAGAGGGCGTCAGGGTGACCGCTTTTTTCAAGCCATTGAAAGCCATCGTCGTGGTGCGCGTTGAGCAGAGTGATGAGACTGGGTCTCGGATCAAACCGGGTACAAATCTATGTCTAAAGTCTACATTATTTAATTTACTGCAATCTGGTGTGCTGTTCGAGGCACGAGAGCACTCTCCGCTTCGGGTACTTGGGCGCTACTTGGTGTCCCTGCTGCTGCACCCATCGGCGCACCACTTGTGGGTAGTCCGTGATGATACCGTCCACCTTCCATCTCAACAAATTCTCGGCGATGTCGAGACGGTTAACCTGGACTTGGGTCAGTATTTTGTTCAATTTTTGGATTGTCCACCTTACAGTCCAGGGCTTCACCAGCATCCCCAGGTAATGCGCTTGATCGACCATCTCTTTTGTTGTGAGCGCGTGATCAGAGGCGTATGCGCTGGGAGAAAGAATGCTGGCATTGATATGATGTGCTGCATTTTGGCAAGCCGGACTCCCAGCGACGATCCCGAGAAGTTGTGCAAGTTGAGTCCGGCCAACCATGGTGATACGCCGTTGTCGGGCATCACTGTTGTATCACTGCAACAGAATGAGCCGTGAACCATCCCGCGCAGACGGTACTTACTACTCGACGAGTGCTGAAGTCGTTATTTCTGGATCGAGTTTCTTCAACATGATAAGGTTATGTGGGAAAGAAACAGGTTGAACGCAATTACCTTCATCTCAACCAGCGACCTCCAATCAAAGCTTTGATACTACGAAGCGTAAGGATAGACGTCGTGGGTCAAAGACGACATCTTACGGTTATAGTTTGCTGGTAAGGGCTTGCAGCAAAGACTGCATGCTGATTTTTAACGAAAGTGTCCACACTGGCGGTGCGACCTGGGTTTGCAGCGTCGATCTTGGATTCGATATTCCAGCTGGTTCACCAGAAAAAGGTAAGCGGTTGAATTGGGGAAATGCATTTCTTTTTTTACAGCATGAGGTGGTCCGGATCCGCACATTCCACAAAATCAAAAACTTCTTGAAGAGTCGATATCCGGGTGCCAGGATACGTAAGTTGTTGGGCTGTTCATAATTTCGTCATTGAGATGCCTCCCCAAGCAACTTGGATACCGTACGGAAATTATTTTGCCTTTTGGAACCGCAGTCCAGCATTTTTACTTGAGCCAGAGTCAGATTGGCAATATATTTCCCGACGTATGGGAAAGCGGAGTCGTTAGGAAACTGGTCGCTCATCAATATAAATGAAGCCAGGTCGGAACTGGATTTACTGCAGGCTCTGAGTCTTGACATTTCCCAGCCAAAATTTCTTCGTCGTGCCAGACCACGACGACTCCGTCCTTGAACTACATGTCAGAAGGAGCGGTCAAGATTTCCGTGAATTATTACGGTACCTTTGTTACGCCATTGTCCAGCTCCAAAGTAGTAGCACCGTCAATGAGACCCCTTAAACGGAGTTAAACATTAAGATGATATCAAGTGCAAACTATTACCAGGCAAAACTCGGGAGGGTGTTCTCGACCGCGTTCCCTCGACCACCACGATGACCCTACAGTAATTTATTTGTCTATTCCGGAGCGATTTTTTTCGAACATTGAAACTACCTGTACGTCGAATGCCGTTGGACGCGTCAGAGGTTGTTGCGACACAGCGCAGACCACAGTGATTGTCAGAAAAGATGAAATGAGTAGTAGTAACATCCTGGAGAGTGCCAACCGAATATCAGCCGAATTGTGCTGACCCCGACCCGCCCATCAGGAAATCTTAAATTGGAGCCCCTCGTTCGTGCGATGAGAACGAACGTTGGAGACGCAAGTCGCATATATCCCTCACCGAGGAATATGGGGTTACGCACCGCCCATCTCACAAAAATCGTCTTGTCGAAGCAGAAAATTTGAATGAGAATTCCGCCTCCGACAAAAATGCCTTCGCGCAGCACGCGCTCGGTTTGACGGGATATGCTTTTGCGCCAACTGTGGAATGGACGAACGTGAAGACCCAAAGAAGGAATCAACCCCGAAGCACGTTCGCCGTTCGCCGTAATCAGTGGCTCCTCCGACTTGAAAGCGATTCCACCCGCGACCCTAGTATACGACGGGTAGCTATTTCTGCGACGTAGAGTCGGATTGGGTCGGTGAATCTTTCGGAGCCTCTTTCGCATCGAATCCAAGATTCTTCCACTCATCCCTTTCCATCAAACCCCTGGGGAAAAGATAAATTTCAGCGCTCAAATCGCCTACAACACAATGGATTTCGGCGAACTTGTTCATTCTGCAATCTAGGTAGTCCTTGCTCAAGAGGCGGCAAGGACTCGATGTGCTGGAATTAGCACGGAGACAGGTCATGTACAGCTTCATTTGGTCTTTGCATTCGCCTATCGGTCACGCAGTTAGACGCGTTAAGCACTGGGTGCGTATTTGCGGACCATAATGGTCGAGAGGGAAGGAGCCCCGATCCGGGGGGGCGGGCTTGAACCCGACGTTTATAGATGGTGGTCTTCCGAAAGACATGTCGGCAAATGCCGAGCAACTGATGCCGAAGCTCCGCCGAAGCGTTTCAAGTTCAACCTTGAATTGCTTGAACCTTGAAGAAAATTCGAGGTAATCCCCTGAACCCCAAACGTGCCCTTGTTGACCATTTATATAAACACAAAGTCGTCTCATTTCTTCTTGCTTACAGCTTTCCCTTTCACTTTACTCTTTCCTCTTGTCCCCTGGCCTCTGTCTTCCCCCGACTGTTCTGACCCGGATCCCTCCTCCTCCTCGCCCGAATCTCGCCGTTTATCACGTCGACCACTACTCTGCCCCCCTGGTTCTGGATAGCCCATGTTCCCAGAGAGGTTTATTCCTGCTAATCGACCGCCTTTAAGCATGACAATTTCCTGACAATCTCGTGAGCAAAATATTCGGACTTTTAGATCATGGTCGTACCTTTAACCAACCATTCTCGCGCCTCAAATCTGAGGCCTCGCGTTCAAGCTCCTCTGCGCGGCCCGTCAGGTCTGAGACAGACCTCTCCAGGTCAAGTGCTCTTTGCTTTTTCTTAATGCGGAAACGAGCTGAGACCAGAGATTAGCGCCGCCACCCCAGTGTTTTATATATATTTAGTTTACCTGAGGCCGCGGTATTTCGTCTTCGCTTGTCATCGTATTCATCGTTGTCATCGTCGTCTACGTCCGGGGCGGCAGCATTCGATGTCGAAGGACCGGCTTGGGAATTTTGTCCTCTTGATCTGCTCCCTGTCGCTTCGATGGGAGGCGGGGGACTGAATGTCTGGTTTTGAGGTGGGATGGACTCGCCACGGAACATTGGATACTGGTGAGAGCCGTAGGGGATGTTCGGGACGTATTGGCGGGGGTTCGATTGTAGATTAAACCCGGATACAGTGGGTGGCCTTTGAGACTGGGTGGAATAAGGGCTGTGTGGAGGAAACATGTTCGATCCCGCAAGTTGGGCAAGCAAAGCCGCCGTCTGGAGGTCTACCGACGGGATTAAATTAGACGTTTCAATAGAAAAAAGACCGGTTTCGGCACCGACCTTGTACGCTATCTGACTGCCCCTGCGAGCCATTATTCGGGCGATTTTCGTCGCTCTGCATGTCAAAAGAAAATATTAAGTTTTCCCAATGCGAGAGCTCCGAGTCTTGAGGATCGTTAGACGTGGGATCTTCCTCCGCACGGCGTTGAGAAGGCATAAACTTGATAAAGAAGGAATCAGCTGAACGGCAATTTTGTGGGCAGTCGCAATCAAGAGCTCGAATTGCGAAATTGACCCAGTCAATTCAAATGTCTCTTTTAGTCGCCGGCCCGGGAGGGTAAAACGCGACATACGAAGTATCCGACGCGCTTTTGCGGTAAAAAAGCGCGTAAATGTCCAAGTGATGGCAAAAGGTACGTTAGGACGCGTTGTTGTGATGTCAGGTGGCCGCACCGCTGTCAAAGCGAAAATTCGGAATTCGGTGTCTTCCGTAAAAGGCGAACCAGTTTGTGATGGATAGCCGAGTTTGCTCCACAGCCACAGCTCACCTTTCTGTCATCGAAATGACGAGCCAAGGCGCAATTGTTTGCAAACCAGTAAGCGGACAAGTATAATTGCTATCTCTCAAAAACTCTGGCAACCAACCGCTATCTGGCTCGCTCACGGAACCAGAACTAGATAACCGTGGTTGCTCATGGATGAATCTTATCAGCCCTCAACACACGAACAACCGTGACGGGGTTCTTGGGATAAATCTATTTGTCAACCCCCCCTCGTCGCAACAACGGGGGTTATCAACCCCCAAGATTTGTAAGTTTAAATGCGTTTGATGGCGGGAACGGCGGGCAGGAGCGGGAGGTAGTCGGGTCCAACAATAAAATTCAGAATGCTTGAGAAATTACACAGGCAGAGACTGGGTGGCTCTTTTTTTTTTTTTGTGGGCCGTTAAAATCAGCCCAGACTTCCGCCATTTTATCCTTTGAACCACCCAAATGATGTGAAACACCTCAGAAAAATTGTGGAAAAAAAAAAACAGCACGCCCACACATCCCAAGCAGTATCTACCCCTCGAACACCTCCTTCACCTGTGAAAACAGCGGAATTTTGTTTGGAAACAGTTCATTATCTTATCTTATCTTGTAAGGCGGGGGGTCGCCAAATTCGTGTCAAGGGTTGACAAATATTTATCCGGGTTTTTGACATACACACAGACTTTTCTTCGCAACCCCCTTGTTGCAAAGGGGGTTGACAAGTAGATTTATTTAAGCTACATAGAAAAGCATCTGCGGCTTGTCGTCGTCCCGGCGCACATACTCCTGCTCCATTAATTTATCGATGCGCGTTTTGATAGTCTTCACGTCGGGAGTGAAGTGACTCTTCACCGCATCAATCGTCGCATTCACCAACTTTTCATACACCATCTCTTTCTTCGCCTTCATAATCCGGACAATAGCCGCGTCCAAGGAGGCGCTTCTTTCCCCGTCGATAGCCGTTTGCGTCTGTTTCGATTCCTCCGCCTAATGAGGAGGTTGTTAACGAACACCCAAAGAAGAAGTCAGTCATCGACGCACGGTAACTTTTGCCTGGATCGAGTTGATGTGCACTTTGGCCCGAGGATCAGAGAAACCGTCGTTGAAGCGAAACACATCCCCATCGTTAATGTCGCGCCCCGCGGGGATTTTCAAGAGGACTTTCTTCTTCCCGCAGGCAAGACTTTGGAGTGTGAGACGAAGAAGAGGGCCGTCCAAGTGATCCGTGGTTTCCATCTCGTTCGTGATGGGGTTCCTTTTAGGCTGTCGTTTTGTTTCTTCGAATATCTCGGAGAAGGAGAGCTCGAAAGAACGGTTGAATAGAAGCAGGACCGCTGCCTGGAATAAAGAAACGGACAGCTCTTTCTTTCCAGCCTTGAAATGTCCCGCCATCGTCACCGTACCGACGCTAGGCTGCCAATTCAAAGCGCGGCCAGTATCTGAGAAAGCAGGGTTAATAATAAACAATAAATGTAGAAAGCTTAATAGATACGTTTGTCCTTGTAAAATTTCGCAAACGCGTCGAGTTCTTCTTGCATCTGTTGCACGCGATAAAAATGAGATACTACATCGACAGAATGGACGAACATTCGGGGGTAATCGAGTCTCTCCTTGATCTTGTCGTGAGTATGGCCAGGCACCTTGCTTGAGAACCATGACAGAGAGTTTGTGTCCTTCGCTCTCGGAAGGTAATTTATTCTGATACTCGACCATAGCATCTCGTGATAGTGCCAGATCGCTAAACATCTCCCCTCCCAGACTAAACTCGGGATCGTAGTCTATAGTGGATCGAATTATTGAAACGGGAAGAGAAGATAAAAAAAGGGCGTACCGTCTTTCAATTTCTTCAAAACCGACGCTTCGAAATCGTGCGAGGCGCTCTTCTCGAGTAGCAACCGTTTGGCCAACGCGCGAAGATAAAAACCTCTGAACACGTCCTTATCATCCGTGAAACGGTACAAACCGAGCGCCTGGTTTAACAAAGCGTCGAATTCGCCGTCGGTCATGGCCCCCTGACCTTTGCGCATGAGTTTGTCAAGATGCCGGGCGATCATCTCTGCCACTTTATTTCGACGCGCCCTGAAGCCTACGGCAAATGCATCGGAAAGTGCGTAGATGAACTCTTGCCTCGGTCGCTTGAGGGGAACAGAGCTCGTGGATGCTGTTTTCGAGGTACCAGTCTTTACTGGTGCTTCCAGGAAACACTTTTTGATCGCGATATCGGCAGTGGCATGCGACTCGAGAAGTCGTTGGACCATAGTATCATCCGCCGATGCATCTTTGACAATCGTTTGTACAGTTTTCTTCATCAAACCATCAAAATTTCGATTTGAACTGAACTGAGGAATCCACGGACCTGCACATGGCTCTTGAAAGCCCCGCAGATGACCTTGTCGCCTTCTGCGTCCGAGAAGAGTTCGTTCATGGTCCGGAGACTCTTGAAATCCCTGCGATCAAGATAGTCGCCCACCGCTAGGAGCTGGTTAGACAGCCAAGCCAAGTGAAATCAACGATACTCGCTATTTTCGGCAATCCACTTCATTCTACCGGTTAGCAAAGCCTTGAGAGTCGCATCTCGGATGATGCCCCAGCTTCCG
Source organism: Mycena alexandri (assembly GCA_029233265.1). NCBI lineage: Eukaryota > Fungi > Basidiomycota > Agaricomycetes > Agaricales > Mycenaceae > Mycena > Mycena alexandri. The sequence goes on along the minus strand of JARJCM010000012.1, from coordinate 640,583 downwards.
GCTGCCAATAACTCTATTGAGCGATCCACTTCGTCCGAGAGTAGTCCTTGAACGTGTTCGAAGAAGTCCTTGGGACTCTTTTTCTCTGCCGCAGCGCGTGACTCCTCCTCATAATGGCGCCAAGTAATGTCTCGGTAAAACTCCTCAAACACCGAGTACTGCTGATGGGTGTACAAGTGAGAAATGAGAGAAGGAAAATCTTTGGTGTAGGTGACAGTCATTCTGCTGTCGAATGAGATGAGTGTCCACCAGAGGTTTCGGGATCACCAACCTGAGCTGCCGTTCTGTAGTTATGAGCGTTTTGACGGCATTTCTCAGAGTGTTCATCAATTCCGGATTTTCGAATATTGAACGGACAAATAGAGAAAAAGCAAGCTTGCTAAGTCAAAGGTTTTAGACCTCTCGGGCGATGCACAAAAATATGATTCTACCGGATAGACAGGACTTGAGCGCGTTGAATGTAAACTTGATCCAGATAGGTCAGAAGAGACTCGAGCAAAGCCTTGGAAAGAGCTGGTTAAGATTTCAAAAAAATGAGAACAAAGGCACATACCACTTGCGTCTCGAACCACTTGCACGTTTCGACGAACTCCTTGATCCAAGCTACCGCAACGTCGGCATCATCGGTTTTTTTTGTCAAAGACGAGAGATCTTTGGACAGGCGGCGACTGACGGCCTGCTCCAGCTCTAATTTCAAATTGGTGTAAAGGCCCTCGCCTGTGTTTTGGACACAAACAACCGAGAAACATTCGCCGTATATAGCCTCGTAAGTAGCTGGCAGACTGTCGTTGTTGCGGGTGAGTAGACGTTTAATGATCTGCTGGAGATTTGGTCGCGTTGAGTTGCTGCGGCCAGTGCTTGCCTGCCCAGTGATTTGAATTTTAACTGGCTGGCTGGACCCTCTGGGAGATAGCGGGTCGGATTGGCTGTTCCGTGAAGGTTCAGTATCAGTTATCGATTGTGGTATGGCAGTAAAGCCCTTGGAATTGGCTGGCAGAGTCAGCAGCTGCAACACGGAGGTCATAGTGGTGCTGAATAAAGTGTGGTGGCGGCCCGGACTGTGCCGACATCGGTGGCTGTGAGACCGAGTCCCGATTGGGTCAGCATTACGCGTCGCGGTAAATACTTCTCTCTCGAACTTTCACCATGGTACGTGTTTTTTTTTCTGCGTTGGCTCCCTCTGAAGCCCTTTTCTCTGAAGCTTCTGAGAGTCAGATCTAAGGATGGGAATTTTCGTTTCGAGCTCGCACCCACAGCTGATATCTCGGAGTTGTTGGCAAAGGTTCGCGGTGAAAAAAAGAGAAAATCCTAGACTGACGATTTACATAGATACTGGAGACAGCCCCGGATGCGGATCCATCGACTCTGACCATATCCAACCAGCCCCGGGGAAATGAAGCTAAATTCTCGACTTTAACAGGGCGATCGTTGCAGAGTTTGGGTCTCAAGTACGCGTCCCATTCATCTCGAATATCCTAGGCGCGCCTAATGGTGTTGAAGCCACGCAGATCTTGTTTTCGTGAACTACCAATCTAAGGAGGCACCTGCGTCGAGCAGTTCTTCGGCCCAACCCAGTACTGCAGTTCCCGAAACGACGCGGATATGGGAAAACGTGAAAGAGGATCCCGTGGACGTCCATTGGCGATCCCAAGACGGCAAAATTCCGCGTAGTCGCGACGCGCGGTTTTGCACTCACGCCACCAACGGAATGTGCGATTACTGCATGCCTCTTGAACCCTACAATGCTCTTTACCACAAGGAACATGCGATCAAACATTTGTCCTACCACGCGTATCTGAAGCAAATTACCCCGAAATCATCCGCGTCTGCCACATCGACCCTCCCACCGCTTACTCCACTGTCCTACAAAGTGAAGATCCCATGTCCCAGTGGCCACCCGTCATGGCCTGCGGGTATTTGCACTTCGTGTCAGCCGTCTGCTATTACTTTGCAGTCGCAGCCTTTCCGAATGGTCGACCATCTCGAAATTGCATCTACCGACGTGATCGACCGTTTCCTGCACGCTTGGCGGTCGACTGGCTTCCAACGTTTTGGGTGGCTGATTGGGCGGTATCAACCATACGACGAGGTGCCGATGGGTGTCAAGGCCGTGGTTGAGGCGATATATGAGCCTCCGCAAGAGGGTGAACTCGACGGCCTCACTTTGGGTTTGCCCTGGGAGGAGGAACCGCGTATCCGGGAACTCTCAGCCTCAGCCTCGACGCCACTAACTGTAGTCGGGTACATCTTCACTGATTTGACGCCAACGACCGACGATCTGTCGAAGAACGTTTACAAGCGACACCCTGGTTCCTTTTACATGTCTTCGCTCGAGGCAATCTTTGCTGCCACAATGCAGAAATCCAACCCGACACCTTCCAAGTCTTCACCCACCGGCCAATTCTCTTCACGGTTGGTCACCGCAATCCTAACTGCCACCGAAGATGGGCAGGTAGATATTGCGGCGTACCAGGTTTCCGAACAGGCCTGCGCTATGGTCGAAGCAGACATGATAGAAGCAAGTGTGGACCCGGGAATAGTCCGAGTAAAGGAGGAGGATCGGACGCAGGACGCAGCGAGATACGTGCCCGACGTCTTTTTCTCGTTCAAGAACGAGTATGGGCTCGAGGTGAAGAAGACCGCTAAACCCGCCTTTCCTGTGGAATATCTTATGGTCAACGTGAGTTTGAGGTCGACGACGAGGAAACCGCCTAATCATTTCGCAGGTCACCCACGGCTTCCCTCAAAACCCCTCGCCTTTGTTCCAATCTGCGAAGTTTGCCATTGAGAATCGACATGGATTGGAAGACCAGCGTGTGGAGGGGGTAATCAGCACCCTTGCCGCGTTGGATGCACCGAATATTGGGGACAGCCGGAGTGCCAAGCCCGGGGAGGCCCACAAGCGGAGAGCGCTCGCAACATGGCTGAGTGACTGGCATCTTGTCGCGTTTTTGGATACCACTCAATTGTTTTCTCCGGTGAGTACGTTTGGATTTCCTTCCTCGCATGGCTCATCTTCGCTCTAGGCGGACGTGAAGCTGATGATGCGCATAATATCGTCCCCTACCCTGTTGGAGGACCTCAGTCAATTGGATCCGCTGCTCGCCACTGAAGGCTGGAACACGCTAATGACATTTACGCGGGAGAGTGGATGTAAGATTTCTTTTGTTGTCTGGGACGTCCCTTGATCTAATGTTACGCAGCGGCTCGGCCGACGGCTTCATCGGGAGACGAAGACATCCCGCAGGAGGTATTCGACCAGATCGCGGCCGAGGAGGCTGCAGCGCGTGGGAACGGAGGAGACGCTGGAGGTTCGAGCGGTATCAGGATCTGCCCTCATTGTACATTCGAGAACGCACACCGCGGCACTGACTGCGAAGTTTGCGGGTTACCATTGTAGTAAATAAATGCGATGATATTTTCCGCCTAACTTGAAATCAAGGTCTCTACATTCGGAAAGGTCGGACCTGCATTAATGCTGGATGGCTTCAGTTTTGTAGTCTCTATTGTTGTGTATATAGTAAATTGCAATGGAATTTTACTACTGAAATAGTGGGCAGACCCGAGCGGTACAGGGCAGATGTCGCCAGAAAGTTGGCGGACTACGGCGACCTGTGCCAGATCTGTGCTCTGGCGTGGTCTGGCATGTGGGCATTCCTCTGGCGACATCTGGCGACATCTGCCCAATTTTGGGTGGGCGGATGCGGCCAGATGCCGGCGGACCCGGCCAGACGGGATTCTCACTGGGCTGCATTCCCCGAGATCATTCATACATAGAAACTTCACTTGGATCGAACGCTCATGTCCGACTCGTCTCAATCCCACCCGACTGGGAGCCGTTTTCTAATGCGACCGAGCAACAAACTGCAATCCTAACTTTTCCATCTATCTTCCCTCCCGAACTTTTGGCAGATATATTCATCTGTTGTCTCTCTTACGACAGCCGTGGATTTGCATACCCTACCCTCTCCGATACGCCTTTAACTTTGTGTGGCATCTCTCGTGAATGGAGGGAGGTGGCCATCTCCGCGCCAAGGCTTTGAGTTCGTTGCGCATAGGGTTCAATCCTTTGTCGCCGGCGCTGCTGGCCATGTATCAAATGTGGCTTTCTAGAGCACGGAGCAGGGCCGGGAGCACCCCTCTGGATCTCTCATTGCGCGGTGACCCAATGAAACTGGTACACCCCCGCTTTGAAAACATCTCGCGATTGAAGATCCCTTAATCACCGCAGCACCATTGTTGTCTTTCCTAACCCAACCCTTCCTCCAACTCCACACAAATACAGAATGCTACCGAGGAGGACTTGACCGAGTGCCTGAATATGGTACCTTCCCTAGTGCATCTCAAGCTCGAACTTTTGGAGTGTGGTGTGGCCTCTGTCGACATGGACGCCATACTCGACGAGTTTATGGGGCGGCCACATTTTCTCCCTATGCTGGAGTCTTTTCACTTGGTTGTTCCACTGGACCACGATGACGGCGATAATGATTTTGTAACTCCGTGGTCGTGCTTGGGATGCTTGCCTGGAGATGGGCCTCCGCCTCGGTCGGCACTGCCCGACTGCACTCCTTTCGGTTGGCTTACGGTCCGTCAGGATGCCCACCCCGAGGCAAGTTCCTCTCTGCGGAAACGATGAGGTCTCATGCCGAGTTTGTACGACTGGAGTAGGAGGGCATGTCTCTGTACGTCGGGAAGGGATGTGATAGATTTGACGACGGATGTTTGAGTTGGACACCACGACCGTACAACAATTGTGAAGCTCATTTTGGAATGAAATTTCTTGTGTTATTGAATGGCGCGAGCGAGAGGTAGCATTCGTTTCGGCGCGGTCCGATGGATCGTTGGGTGGACGTCGATGTTCTAGATACAAGTTACAAAGAAACACTACATTAGAACCAAACCACGATTAAACCGTGCATAAAAAGTTACGTAGGTTCGCTCTACTGTCCAAATACCCACCAAGTAGCAAAAGCAACTCCAAAGAGTACGCCCAGCGCACGTGCGACGATAACCACGACGAGAGCCTTGCGGATCGCAGCATAGAATGTGCTCAGGGCAGATCCTGACCAGTTTATTCTAATCCAAAGTGAGTCTAGGGACATAAGAATGAAAAAACCACGGACCGCCGATCATTTGTACCGCCGCCTCTTACACTGGCCTCCCACCCGCGCACAACCTCCCGATACCGCTTGCCAAACACCCTGTGGGGTGTATAATAAGCACTCGTCCCGGCTGTCATAGTCTAAATACAAACCATATCCAGAAATTGACGTCGGGGTACGAAAATCTCGGGAACACGCTCGCCAGACTAGGTGCGACGACGTCCATACGAATGCCTTCTGCGCCGGTCTGATACGGAAGTTGCACCATGGGTGATAGCGGCGACGACGATCCAGAATTGGCCTTGTGGGACTCGGAGTTGTCGCGCATGGAAGACGGTGCGGGTAGGACCATGTACGACATGAGGTCGAGTGTCATACCCAGAGACAAACCCCATAGCTTTAGCTTCTGGGGTCGACTGGACAGCCCGATCCCCTTCTCCAGAACATCATGAGTAATGTTTGGTTTGCCGTCCAGAGTTACAGACGGAGGGGCGGAGGGTTGAACGATAATTGCAGGAAATTCCATGCTGCCGACCAATACCTGGACGAGGAGGCGTAGGGCAGTGGAGTGTTTCGGAGCGAGACGAGAAGCGGCGTCAACAGTAACAGTTGACCATTTTGGTGGAGCGTGAGCCGAGACAAGCGACGCCAGTGAGGTCCAGTGCAGGGTGGTGGACGCCGTGGGGTCGGGAGGAGGGGCATGGGGCGTGAGTTGAAGGAAAACAAAGGGCGAAAGGATCATTAGAAGACGTTTTCCCAGCGAGGTTGTTATCTCCCTGTCGTCTAACTGCCCGATGCAGGTGTAATCCCGCTCGGCGAGGTCAATACCAATTTCCTCCCACGTCTGCCGCATGGCTTCCATGCTCTGTGGTCAGATAAAGAATGGTTGGGGTTGGGGCAAACAGACATACCAGTATAGAGACCTCCTTCGTCGTCTGCTTCTGTTCTACCGCCCGGAAACGCGACGTGTGCCTCGTGCGTATTGCGTATTCTGGTCACAGAGTCCTCTGGGGCAGGGGTTTCGCGCTGCAAGAAGAGGATTTCGGGTCGGGCGGCGGGGTCATTGACCCAGTCGAGCTCGAAGAATTCCGAGAGAGTGACGGGATTTGAGTCGTCTGGGGGAAAGGCTGCATTCGGGGCGGGGACGACACGGATAATGAGGGACACGGCGGCTCTGCGCGGCTCTGCAAGGAAGCGGGTAAGGATTGGAGGAAGAAAGTTAAAGCAAAGAACGCACGAGTCGGAGGCGACGCAATTATACGGGGCGGGGTGGTGCGAATTCTGTGGAGGGCTCTGGAAAGCAGAGGGACAATGGATATCGGTTTCTCTGGTTCAAGGGTCAGCAAGGACCTCGCGGACGCGTGGCGGGACTCACCAGCCATCGTGGAAGCGGGAAACACGCAAAACTAGAATCCCCAAGCGATTGTCCCCGTGTATTTTTGGGCCACGACACGTGACGCTGCGGCGCATCATACTGTGTACTGTACTGTAGAGGAGTGTAGAGGTCTGGACTCTGGACGTGGGGTTATTGCTTTGGCGTCGACGAAGGGTCTCTGCTTATAAGTAAAGCACCCAGAAGACCACGCTAGCTATATTATCGTTGAGCTGACAGGATGATGGCAGCACATTGGATATTTATCCTCAGTCTTTTGTATCCCTATTAGTATCGCATGATACTTGGCCGATCCCTCGGGCGGCATGAGCTTGGGCTACATGCCAACCACGGTTCGAAGACTTTTTGCGGTCTGCTCAACGGTACAGCGCATATTTTCCTCAGCTTCGATTGGTCTCGTCGCGCTGAAGTCGTTTAGCTATATTCAATAACATCGCTCGGAATGCCATCGGCTTTATGCTCTAGTGGTTAGGAGTCCAGATTTTGAAATCGTCTCGAATTCTGGCAGCCCCGGTTCGAACCCGGGTAAGGCCTTATCTTTTGTTTTTGTTTTTGTTTCTGTTCCGTTTTGGTTCATTTTCGGTTTACCCACCCTACTTCTCTTTCCGTCAATGATTCCTACTCCCGACTTGACCCATCTGCGTCCAGAGGACTACGAGCATGTATACGAACCCGCGGGTATGAACCCGTGTCTCGACAAACTGCACTAGTCAAATGTGTCTCCGTCTCCAGAGGACACCTTTATTCTCTTAGACGCCCTCGAGCAAGATGCGGAGCAGTTGACGAGCCTGAAACCCAGCATCTCCCTCGAAATCGGGTCAGATCTCCTCGCAGAAACTTGAGCTGCAATGCTCAAATGAATTTTAGCTCGGGCTCTGGCTGTGTGTCTACTTTCCTGGCCAGCATCACTGGTTCATCTGCACTCTGTGCGTTTCCGCCGAATCTCACTCGCCGAGCTCGACTCAGCGGGAGCACATCCAGTATATCTCTGCACGGATATCAACTCTCATGCTTGCAAATGCAGCGCCGCAACCGGGCGTCAGAACAAGGCGCGTAAGATGAAAGACGCAATGGTCGGGCGACTGACTTGGTGTCAAGGTCTCTCTTGAACTCGTAAACGCTTCGTTGGCCCACCCTCTACTGGCCCGCCTCCACAAATCCGTAGATATCATCCTTTTCAATCCACCGTACGTCCCAACGGTAGGCGATGAGGCGTCAGGCGCGCAGAACGACCGGGACATCGGAGGTTCGTGGGCAGGCGGACAAGACGGCATGCAAGTCACCGATAGATTCTTCCCGCAGGTCGCTGTACGCTTGTGCTTGGTTCTAAACTCCCTCAATAACGTTTGCTAGAATCTGCTCTCTCCTCGGGGACGGTTCTATCTGGTGGCCGTAGCACAGAATAATATCCCAGACATTCAACGGCGGATGCGAGAAAACTACGCGTTAGAGAGCAAAGTTGGCATCCTTGTCTTTGCACGTTTCATCCGCTCACCCGATGCATAGATCGTTCTTCAGCGGCGCGCAGGTCGCGAGCATCTATCTGTAATCCTGTTCACTAGATCACATTGAACGAAAAGGGAAAAATTCTCGGTTTTGTTACACCAATTCGAAAGTGAACGAGAAGAAACTATGTTGTACGTTTTACATCGGAGTGAGCGATTACTTTTTTATTATCCAGTCCTAAGCTTAGAAGGCGGGTCCATAAATAAAAAGTGTTCATTTCTTCAAGAGGCTCCAGCACATCATTCTTCGTCGCTATTCGTCGTTCCCGGGCGCCGGCCTCGAAGACTGAAGCGAGATGGGGATGATATAGACATGGCTCGACCATTTTCCGCTCTGGGGGTTGAAGAGCGACTGCCATTCGGCGGGTGGGCGCTAGCATCGAACTCGAGTCGCACGCGGATCAAACCGCTGCCTTGCAACTCCGCTGAGACGTCAGCACCGGATACACCTTCTGCTTGAATGTGTCGCCAGATCTGAGGGAACGCGTGAGCACTGAGAAAATAAGGACAAGCGAGCGGATACGCACATCAATCTCGCCTTCACCAAGCAATTTATCCTTTCCTAGTGTCTTGTGGTCGTGGACCCATACGAACAGCTTGGGAGTGAGGGGCCCAGCTGCGAAATTGAACGACTCATTCCTGATTAACATGTTAGCAAGATTCGTAGCCGTCAAATGCTGGAATAGACCCACCATTCAGGAGTAGCGGTCTTGTGCGTGGGTTTCGTTTTGTACTCCTTGTCCCCGAGTCGAATGGTAGCATACGGTTTGCACTCGCCGCTCGCTAAATCCTTGGCGTCCAGGACCGTCACCCGCAGCGTACCAGGTTCGGAAGTACCCAAATTCTCCTGCGACATGTTTGCTGCATCGGCATGTAGAACATCAGGCTGGCCAATGGGGTGCGACGCCTGACCGGAGGGAACGTCGGGAACGGGAGGCGCGTGATGGTCGTCTTCCTTCGCCCCCTTCTTGAATACTCCGGTCACGCCATGCAGCACTCCCTTTCCGGCACTAACGGGCAGCCCACCGAACTGAGTCATGGCACGCCCGGCGGTGGAGAAAGTAGAGGTGTTCTTCCGGGACTTGGCGATGATCTCGGGCAGGAACATCAAGCGCACGCGAACATGGCCGCCAGCCTGCCCCTTCGAGGAAACCAGATCCAAGGTGCGTTCAACCGCTTCGAAGGGCTCAAAGTCAGCGAGAGGGATCTGCACGGACCCCAACGATTCCGCGGTGCCCAGCTGATTCCAGTCAAATAATTCGAGCGTAAAGTCGGCGGCCACGCGTGAAGGCTAGTAATCTCGATGAGTTTCCGTAGGTGCCAATTAAATCATACACATACCACTTGCACGGTGAAATTTTCATTCCAGACCGGAGACAAGGTCTTTTTCTTCGTCTGGGATTTGAAAACTTTCTGGCCGTTGAGAGTGAACGAGGCAAAAGGATCCGATTTCCCTAGAAATTCATCGTGAGGTGAGGATGACCGTGGATGTTGGCAAACATACCTCCTCGGTCAACGCCACGAATATCGCTACCATCGAGCAAGTCAACACGGAGAGTACCTTGGTCTTAACCCCAAGTTAACAACTATAACCGAGGCATCGATGTAATGAACTTACTATTGATACTCTCGCGAGCCTCAAGCTGCACAGGAGCAGGAACATAGCGAGACTCGATCATGACAGTCGAAGAGGGACGCTCGTCAGCGAGGAGCGTGAACGACTGAGGTCCGGCCTGTTAAACTCTACGTCAAAAGCTGGAGTCGCAATGAGAAACAAGAAACGAACGAGTGTCGATTTCAAAAACGCTTTGGAATCTCCTTTCCACTCTGCGATGATAACGTCCTTCTCGCCCTCCTCCGCCTCGTTCAACCGCAACCACACGCGCCCAAAGTCGAGCTCCTTGATAAAGCCCTCGCCAACGCTCTCCCATTGTGCGTTGTTGCTTCGCGCCTTAACGGTGCTGAAGCAAGGCCAGTATCCGTCGTCGAGAAGGACCTCGAGACGGGCCTTCTTGGCCAGTTTGCCGGAGAGGACGTTGAAGACGATGACACCGGACTCTAATCAACGAGGCAATGATGAGGTTTTGTCAACGCCCCGAAGGGAGAATACGCACGGTGGGTAAGCAGCTCGTCCGTGGACATCTTGACACCACCCTCAGGCTCCACTGGCGATGCCTCCCCGGTCTTGGAAGCAGCACCTGCTTCGTGCGTGGGTTCCACGATGGTGGGGACGGATGGAGTGTCATCCTTGCCAGACGAAGAAGAGGACGAAGAGTGGTGGACGTCCTGGCCATCCGGGTCCTCTGCATTCGCCACCCGTTGAAGTTCGTTCTCCGTCGCGTCAAACTTGACACCCTCGAGAGCAATGGTGGGGATGAATTCGGCGCTGTAATGCAGCTGGCCCTTGTAAGCGTTGCCCTTTTCAAGACGAATAGGATCGGTTGCAGTCTTTTTGCCGGTCGATTCGAAGGGATACACTCGGTCAGTGGATTCACGGGCCAAGTCCGCAACACGGAGTTCGACCATACCAAGGGAACGATCCTACAGGTATTTTCAGTCATAAGGAGATTATATTATCGAGTCGGCTCACCCTGGTCACATTCTGGTAATCCATGCATTCCAAAAGCATCGTCTGAGTGTTTAGGTAAGCTCGGAAGATCGGTCCGAAAGCCCAAGTCGCTTACCTCCTTGAGGGAGTGAACTGTGAAAGAAAGCGGTCAAAACAGAGGAACTTTTTCTCAAAAGAATAATTACCAGGAATGTAGATAATATCATCCCAGACAGGGTTCAAATCTAAAGGATTTGAATGAACGGCACGACCGCTGAGCGTCGAAAGACGTACTGTTGTTGATGACCTCTGTTCTACCTTTGGTGACATTGTTGACCTGTACACGCATGTAGGGGTCACTCTGAGATGGTGAAAAGTAAGAAACAATCTACTGGCACGGCACAAACGGTTCACCTTGCCGCCGAGGGTAGCTTCGACATTCCTGAATCCCGGTTAGTCAAAACACAGTCACTGAGGATGTAGGAAACCCTACTTGACATCCGTTGCCTTGTCGAGATGGAGCCGCACAACGCCGATAGGCGGCTTGTACTGGTCGGCCCCGTGGAGACTGCCCGCCATGTTCAACGGCTTCCATTCCGCCGACAGCCGGATCTTGCCACTCTTGCAGTTACTGAGGGGGAACCAGTCGCGGCCGGCCTCCTTCTTGCTATCGAGCAGGTCCTCCAACTTGATGGACATGTAGCCAACCACAGGGTCCTTGAGGAAGTCGCGGTCGTCGATGACCTTGATCAAGGCGACGGAAGCAGCTTTATCGGCGCAGAGGAATTCGTAGGCCTGCTCCCAGACGGGGGCATTGGTGTGCTTGAAGAGCCTGGTACTGAAGACCGCATTTGAGCTGTCTCCAAGATAGAGTCTTGCCAAAGGGTTCAGGTCGCCGGACAACGATTTGCTTTGGTCCAGCTCTTTGGCTTGGTGGATCGTGAGCCGCACGATACCGACACCTGCCATACAAATGAATAAATGCAGAGGCCATGGAGAACCCGAGCTTACTCGTCTCAGCCTCCTCCTTCCCTTCTTCGGGCTTGATGACAGGGAAGTATGAAATATCATATCGCAGTGTACCTCTTTCCTTGCCGTCCTTGAGCAAAGTACCCTCGATACCCTCACGAGTAGCGTCGTCCTGCAGCTGCGCAAGCTCAAAGCTCGTGCTGCTGAGAAGCGCATTTTTGCGGTGGTCGTTGTAGTCATATACACTCAGAATGAGAGATTCGTTGAGCGAGTTGACGAGGATGAACTTGGTCTCCTGCCAAGTAGGGTTATACCTGAAAAGACTAATCAGCAGCCGACAGCACACAAGGCGAAAGACACACGTATTGCTCTTGTACTTGGTAATGGCAAGCTCTTCGCGGTTGTTTAAACTCAAAGAGACGTATGGATCGGGGGTACCCCCGCCGATCTTGCTGCCCTTGAGTGCGCGTGCAGAATCCACCGTCACTTGAATGACGCCAATGGCGGTATCCAGAGGAGCGCCAGAAAGCAGCTGCTCGAGGTTCAAAGTGAACACATTGGGATCGTACATGATTGGTGCGAGCGTCGCGTGCGTCATGTCGCGGATGAATGAAGACAGCCCAGGAATCTAACAGCGGATTAATTTAATATAGGGCGAACAAGACAGAAACCATACATTTCCGATATCAAACCCAAAAGTCTCACCGCCGACGGGTTTGAGGACGTAATCAATAACGGGCTTTTCCAAGAAACAGATATCGACAATTTGAACATGAGGAAAGTTGGACATGAGCTTCATGCGGATCCGCATCAAACCGCTGAAGCTGATATCCTCGAGAAGTATAGGCATAGATGCCGTCGCAAGGCCCTTGCCCACGCGCACAGACAACACAATCTTGGGGTTGACTTTATTTGCTGCTTGCCGCGGTGTGAGATCAGAAATATCGTTCGGGGTGAAGGAGATGCCCCAGTCCATCATGACGATATCGTCGGGAGTTTTGGGGAACGTCCGGACTTTGTCGATTCGTGGGGCTTTGGTTCCAAGAGTAAATTGAGTCAGGCGAAGAGAGTCAAGGAAAGCAGGAGTGTTGGTGCTGAGAATTTGGTCGACGGAAGAAATGATGGTGGCAGAAAGCACGGGCTCGTAGATGAGCCAGAAGCGATCGAGGAAATTGTTTATCCAATCGGCGGACTCGTGTTCGGACAAAAGACGGTTCTTCACGAGTTCGCGTTGAATATCGTCGCGCGCTTGGCGGCGGAAGCGTTCCATCGACGCGCTATAATAGGTATTGCAGACGGCGAGAATGATGAAGAGCCATCCCCAGCCGAAATGGAAGCGGGTTAGGAAATGCGAAGCGAACACAGCCTAGATACGTGTGAGGTGCGCTCGACGGAACTGTGGCGGGGACCTACGAAGACGATGAGGGCGGCATTGTGGTACCAGCTGCCGTAGAATTGCTCTCCCAAGAACATGTCGAGGACACCCTTGTCCTGTTCCTCGCCCTCGGTGAGCGGCGCAGCATCAATACGTGATGCCTGCCGCCAGCCAACAAGGTACCAGTCAGGGATGGCAGGCGTCGCCCCTGCGAGAGCCCCGGGGGGCTGTGGAGTGTCGTCGTGGTCTTCGTGGTCCTCGGCTGCCTTCCCGTCGCCCATATCGTCCACGGTAATAGTGGGGACCACATTAGACTTGCCAGTCTCGACGACAAGCTCTGCGAAAGAAGTGAGAGACGCGCAGGACGCAGGGGACGAGGGCGTTACCACGTGCACCGGGCCCCGAGTCGTCTTTCACGCTCTTGAGCTGGTCTCTGGCTTTGCCAGCTGCGGCACCTTTTTCGGAGGGTTTTGCCTCTGGGTCGAAGGAATGGACTGCGACGCGGCCGTTGGCAGAGTCGCGCATGAGCGCCTCTGCCTGCTGGTGGGGGTCGGCTGCAAGGGAGCCGTTGGTGGCCATGGTGGAAGTGAGGCGAAAAGCTGGTGCAACCTATTTATATGAGGCACCGCTAAAATACGTCATGTACTTGAATTTTCCGCGTGCCTTTTAATTCAGCTGATACCTCCCGTAAATACGCTAGTTAATTAATCCATGACGACTCGTTTTACGCGCGTATCGAAATATCCAGAGGCGAATGCGCTCTTGGTTATTTTATTTTATTTTCTATATTTCAATCGTGGCATTACGGCATTGGATTTATCGGTGTTTGTGTCTTGTTTTCCGCATGCCCTTTTAATACCTCCAGATACGCCGTTGATTAATCCATGACGACTATTTTACGCGTGTATCGAAATATCCAGAGGCGAATGCGCCCTTGATTATTTTATTTTATTTCCTGACATCTAATCGTGGCATTACGACATTGGATTTATCGGTGTTTGGCAGCAGCGTCTTGTTGCCGAACGCGCCTCTTGTTATGCCATGAGCTCGTCCTCTCTTCGGGGCCTTTATAGCGACCCCTCGTCCGCATGGTCGTTCGTTCAGTCTCTCCCTCCCTCCCCCTCAGCAGCACATCCCGCCCCTGCAGCGTCTGCGTACCAATGGTCGTCGCGGCCGTCCCACAACTCTATATTTGACCTTTCTCCCCAACTTGCCGACCCTTCAGATGGAGTCGACCCCATCCATCTCCTGAAAACCCTCGCGGCATCCGCCATCTTGCAGTATACAAGTAGCGCTATCGCGATGCCATGGGAGGTCGCCAAATTGCTCCTTCAGGTTCAATGGGTTCCTAAGGACGCAGGTGATCCGGACCCTGCAGAAATTCCCGAAGACGACGACGACGCTGTCTGTCGCCCTTCATCGTTGTCTTTCTGACTCACTGATTCTGTTTCATCCAGCTAAGCGAATCCTCCAACGACAACGATTCGTATTTTGCTGATCCGAACGCAGCGCCCAACGCTGGATTTCCCGCTTTACGGCCAACGGATGAGCAAGGCTACGTTATCCGCCGCTCTGTACTTGAGGAAGGTACCCGCCCGGAATATATCATTCCCGTAGGCAGCGCCAATGGTGTATGGGGCATGATGCGACGCGTGGGGCGTTTCCGGAGCGAGGGATGGCTGGCACTATGGAAAGGTACCACAAACGCTCATATCGTATAAAATTTACCCATCTCATTGCTTCTAGGCTTATTAACGTCCTGCATAACCGAAATCCTCTCCTCTACCTTCCAACCTATGATCCGCAGCCTCCTTCAGGCTCTCTTACTCCCAACAACCGCCGTCTTTTACCACCCTCCAATGTTCCTCCCCGTACTGTCCCATCTCATTATGGGCTTTATCCTCTCCCCATTGGATCTTGTACGCACCCGCCTGATCGTGCAGTCCTTTTCCTCCCGCCATCTCACTTACACTGGGCCCTTCGATGCGCTCTCACACATTCTTCGCGAAGAGGGTGGACTGCGGGGCATCTACTTCCACCCCCATCTCCTCATCCCCACCCTAATCGACAACCTTCTGCCCCCAATAGTCTCATTCGTCCTCCCTGGCATGCTCGCCTCTTACGTCGGCGCGCAGATCACGGAGGACGCCAACCCCATAGCATGGGGCTTGGCTGAACTTGCGGGCAGCTGCCTTGGTCTGTTAATCACGCTGCCTTTCGAGACGGTCCGCCGGCGATTACAAGTCCAGGTGCGTGGCACGGCGAAACCTATCAAAGGCTGCGTGGAACTGCGGCCGGCGCCATACAACGGCGTCGTTGATACCTTCTGGCATATTCTCACCGAAGAGCGGTCGGACCTACCGATCTCGTCGGCGCAGAAGCGGAAGCGGCGGTTGAGCAAGGGCAAAGAACGCGCGGGTGTTGAGGAGCAACCTACGCGGGACGGCGAGGAGCAGAGTTGGATGAGGAACACTGGCATCGGGCAGTTGTATCGTGGGCTCGGAATGCGTCTGGGTGCAAGCATTATTATGTTTGGTCTCGCGCTGTTCAGTGGAGACGAAGCGGACGGCGGGTGGGCAGAGCTCTGACATCTTTTCTAACGTTAACAATGAATGAATCCTTCTCCTCCTCGTGTAAATAAACCGCCCGGGCCCAACGCCTGAAGTTTTGTTTTGCGCGAAGTATGACGAACGCCAAGCCTAGCGTTACGCGAGGAAGAAGCAAAGAAGCTCAGTGGCTGTGTAGGCTCGCTTATCGCTATCTCTTTTCGGCCTTGAACCACATCGTTCTCAGTTCAAGTTGACTCCGTGAACTTGGTTTCGACACATGTACCATCAAAATCTATTGAGGGATAGCTGCTCGCCCGAGAACGCCTCATTAATATGGATCAACGCCTCGTTGTTTGAACCTCGTTGCCGACATGCATCGTTCAAGTTCGCCCTTTGCCCTTCTCCTGCATTCTAGCATGTCCGACTTCTCAGCACTCAAATTTCTCATGATCAAAAGCCAACCACGAGCCGTTGGAGCGTCATTTGAAGCCACGGGCGCGTTAAAAGTAATTATTCAATCCGCGCATATCGATGGCGCCGATGTGTGGTGGCAACGACCACCCAGCCCATTTGTTTCCATTCGTGTCAACGATACCCGGACTACAACTGACATGCAGGCCGAAACGTACGTCTCCGCAAACCCCACAGCCCAATCGTCGATCTCCATACACCATACAGATACGACCCCAGCTGGATCAGACAGACGTTCTTCCTTCTAGTCAAATCGCCTATGGAAACGGTTCAACTGAAGGTCTACGACCACCACGAGTACCGGAAACACGGTCTCCTCGGCGCCACGTCCTTTGACATGAATCGGCTCAGTGCGAATGGAATGGCATTGGATGCGCAGCTCCCACTCCTCAAGGAGAAAAAGCGCAAGGGGGATCTACTATGTTCGCTCTTTTACTATCCCATCTCGATTTCGCCGGAGAAGGAAACCGGTGTGTAGAGATGCGTTGCTCTGGTTTGAGAACGCAAGCTGATGTTTATTCACATCCTGCAAGGTGTCGGTATTGTCCGCTTAATCGTGCATCGCGCGGAGGACCTGTTGCCATCCGATGGAAGCTCCCGCAACCTCAATATCAAACCGAAGGCTAAAATACGTCTTGACTGGGACGGCCCTACTATTCACGCTACACCGCGCAGGAGGATCCTCGAGAATAGATCCGCAGTTTGGGAGTCGCAGCATGAATTTCTCTGCTTCGACAAGTGTGCGTGTGTCGTTTATGTTGACGTCTCGGACCCTGCTCTCGGTCACGTCTCTCTATCCTTGCCGGACTTGATCGAGGCGACCACCACAAAACGGGGCCCGTGGCCGCTGTCGGGCTCGGCTTCCGGAAAGCTGTTTGCATCTGCGGAGTGGAGACCACTAAACCTCGAAGCTAATACATGATATTCCATGCCTTGACGGCCTTTGTTACTTGTACATTCTAAGTTATACAGATAGATATACACAGATCAGGGCGAAACCAACAAGGGAGCCTTTTTATCCCACTGCTTCTCGGTGATTTCCCCGACTACGAACGCGGCGAATCCAATACGATTGAGAACTACATGGTTCTTGGTCTTTCCGTCACCAATATAACCCGCGATGACTTCTTTCGAGGAGTTGTTGCTCAGTACTGGCACTCGCGGGAGCGTCCAGTGCTCAAGTCCCGACGCTCGTATGACCGCCCCGATGGCGCGGATATCCTTGTACGCGTTTCGCATGGAGACGGACACGCTCTTGACCATGGTATAATAAGCGAGATTGAAACGGTCGGATTCGTCCTCGATAGAAACTGTTCCAAGCGCTATCAGGCGATCTACTTGATGAGTTTTCATCACAGCTATGATTTGCTCATATGCGTGAGCGAGGGGTGTGCCAGGAAGGAAGTCATAATCATGAACCAGGAAGAAGATAATAGTATAAGTACCAGAGGGATGGGTAAACTGCGCCGGACCGAGAGCAGAGAGGACAAGGTCCACACCCTCCATTGCTTGCGACAAGGAGCTTTCATCGTCGAGTTGACCTTGATGTAGGTTCAGACAGAGATTGGTTCATAGAGGCTCTGTCTGTTACAATTCACCTTGGATGACTATGCAACTAGAGTCCCTCTTTATATCCTCTGGTAACTTTTCTGGGGACCGAACATATCTGTGCGCGAGAGGGTTTAACAGTGTGGATAAGAACACAAGAACCAAGCTGAAAATCACAGAATAAGAACGGTCCCCTCGCCTTGAACGGCCAAAGTCTCGCGAACGAGAAGGAGCCCAGTCGGCCCGGTCGACCCAAATATGAGAATTCTCATCGTTAGGCTTTGAGTCGTTAGGAGTTGTCCGATGTCGAGCGGGGTCAAGTGTGTGACAGTGTCGAGGCCGCCGGATTGGTGTCGCGAAGACGGGATATATTTTAGTTTCGGAAGAAGGAAGGAGGCTTTATTGTGGCGTGGTCCCGCTACTGTATATGGCGCGACTCCGAATGAATTTGAGTCGCGTTGAAGCTTGAAAGACTGGGCCGGCAACGTACGCGTCGTGATGATCGCCTCACAACGGATCAATTCAAGTTCTGCTTCCGGCCTTGGTACGTAACTCAGTAAATCTTGTCTTTAGTCTAATTTTAAATTTTAGTCCACAGTGGGTTTCACACATCGCAATTTGGAGCCCAACTTGGGTCCCAACTCGATGTCCAACTTCGCTCAAGTTGCAACTTGAAAAAGTGGCTATTTCGAAGTTGGATGTCAGATCGTGCTCAACCCTACGATCTGACATCCAACTTCAAGATCGCAACTTGGAAGTTGCAACTTCGCTGCTGGCGAAATGTGACGTAAAAGAGCCGCCAAGTTGGATTTTGTGCTGTTTCGAAAGCGATGCGCTTGCGGGGCGTTCACACATCTCTCCCAACTTGACGTCCAACTTTGGTCCCAACTTGATCAAGTTGGCATCGAGTTGGACGTCAAGTTGGACCTAAGTTGGGCCCCAAATAGCGATGTGTGAAACCCCCTAATTTATGTTTTTGGAAGGTACCCGTATGAAACTTGGGGCTTTCTAGATCTGCTTACAGTTCACTCAGAGTTCAATTTGCTAGCCAAGCCAGAGCGCTCGCGCCGTACGCATCTATGCCTACTTGCATCGTAGGGAAAATCTGCGGGGCAAAGATCGAGCTATGGTTGCCCGGTATACTCTCGGCCAGTGTACCTTCTTTCTGGGCTTTATCAACCTTGTCGGGTGCGGCACAGCCATAGGCGAATAGCAGAGAAGGTCTTTCAACAGCGGTCGCAAGAATGCAAAAGTCCTCGCTGAAACTGAGCCGGGGGAAGTCCGCAACATAACTCTGATCACCAGGGCCGAAGTGATCCCGGAAAGCCTCCCCCACCCGAGCAGTAACTACGGCGTCGTTAACCGTCACTGGAAAGCTCCGGGTAGGGACGATTGTGGGCGCGGCGACCGCGTTGGACGCAGCGCTCTCGGCCTGGACGATTCTCAGGACCCCGTCGTTCAACTTCTGCCTCGTACTCTGGTTATTGGCACGCATATCGATGGTGATGGTCGCATCGTCGGCGACGACGTTTTCTGCGGCAGTTCCGCTCATGAAGCTTGCGCAGGTAACTACCGCGTGCTCGCTGGGATGGACCTCACGGGAGACGATGGTCTGGAGCCTGAGGACGGCGCTGGACGCCATGACGATGGGGTCCACCAGACGCTCCGGCATCGACGCATGCCCGCCGCGGCCGTGGAACGTCACGCGTAAGTTGTCGCAGGAGCTGGCCATGGTGCCGGGACGGATGCCGATGACGCCAGCACGCGCGGGGACGACGTGGCCGCTGAAAACCACGTCGGGGATAGGGACATTGTGTCTAGCGGCATCGTACAGCCCGTCATCTACCATGCTCTGCGCACCCGTACCGCGCTCCTCGGCGGGTTGGAAGATAAGGACGATAGTGCCGCGCCATTGCTGCCTAGCGGAGACCATGAGCTCGGCATACGCCAGGAGACAGGTGATGTGCATGTCGTGGCCGCACGCGTGCATCACCGGTTGCTCCCGTCCGTGGACGTCAACGGCGCGCTTCGTGCTAGCGTAGGCAAGGCCAGTCCGCTCCTCAACGGGGAGGGCGTCCATGTCTGCCCGTGAGAGCACAGTTGGGCCGGGCCCGTTGCGGAGAACGGCGGCAACGCCATGGCCCCCGATGTTTGAACGAATGTCAAAGTCTGGTGAGATCTTGCGCAGATGGGCAACAACAGTGGCAGCGGTCTCTACTTCCTGATTGGATAATTCTGGATTCAGGTGCAAGTGTTTGTACAGCTGCTCGTAAGACGAGAGGTTGGGCCGGTGGGCCTCGAGAACCTTGGTCAGGGACATGAAAGGTGGTCGTGAAAGATCGATCGCTTTACGTTACCAGTTGCTGATTTACGGCATATTGAACTGGTCACAAACAACCCTTGTTCAGCTCGTTCAAAAGCCGTAGTGGAACTGGGATCTCATCTGTACTCGCTGCATGTGCACTGCACACGTCGTCAATGACCTCGGAGCGACCACTGCAACTGTGGCTGGCGGCAAAATCAATTACCAGTCGGGCTACTTCCTCCGCGACTCTGGCTCTCTGTGCCGGTCTAATTGCGAGACTCATGCGTAGCTTGCCTTTTTATGTTTTCGTACAACCCGACCCTCTAGCTGAATACCATCCGTGAATTCTGCATTGCCGATTTTTTCACCTCTCCTTTGCCTTCCTTTGCCCAGATATCGACTCGGTTTAATTATTGTCCAAGTTTGGCTCACGGCTTTTTTTGCGTCACCAACTGGTCCCGCCATCAATCGAGCCATGCCCATGTATTTCGATTGGTATTCTGCTGGAAATGGTGGCGTGCACGCAGGAGAGGGCATTTGATCTCATTTGATTCTATATTCGGGTTTATTCGGCCGACCCCGGTCCGAATACCAGCCCTCAACTTTCAGCCTCTCCCTTCCACTGGTTGCATCTGTGGAGTGGGCAGACTCATTGTGTACGTCAAATTCCATGCCGCCCTGCTAACCCCTTGTCTAACCTTTCGCAGCAAAAACTGGCTAACGCCCCTCGCCCCGGTACCACCGTGACCCAGATTCAGAAGAAGTTGATGTCAATTCCGTCAGTCGAAGCTCCTTGGCTTAAATACGGATGAGAGCTACATGATACCCCACAGGCCTTATCGCAGAACCCATAACCACACCAAATGGATGAAGCCACCTCGAGACAATCTCAGCCATTAGCCCTGATATCTCCACGTTTGTGCCGTTCTTTTGCTACTTGAAAAAAAATATCTTAACTAATCGATATGCAATTCAGCCGATGTCAGCCAGTAAGGACTGATCTCATGCGAATTTGACCCTGCTCACTAGACCAGATTCGAGCGCGGGGACATCTCCTTTATAATTGTCGGTATGTATGCCATCGAGACGAAGTTTTGTCTCTGTCTTATTCCATTTGCAGCGGGCGTGTTGGTGTTATTCATGGTACCCGGCCTTGGTCATTAATTTCTCCCTTCGACTATTTTCCCTAGAGGATGACCTTTGCATGTAGGGTTCCTGTATGCTGGACTAGCTCGTCGTAAAAGCGCGCGTCAGTGCAGTACTCCTTCCTTCCCAAAGCATTACGTGACCACTTCGAATAGTATCTCTCATCTGGGCGGTATCCGGCGCGAATGCTGTTACCATATTTCAATGGTCCCCACTCTCTCGAGCTCGAGCTCACATACTAACTCGTCCCAGGTTCTTCTGGGGATATTCACTCGCGTTCTCGTCCTCTGCGACCAACGGATATATCGGAAATTTAAGAAACTTTGGGCTACGCAAGGTCTTGGCAGATCCCTCGCCGGGTTCTCCGGTCAGTTAGCGCAATCTCGTGGAGGATTCTTACTCATTAGAACCCAGCTCATTCCTGAGCTTCTATATTCGTTCTTCCAGATGGAGTTCGCCTGTGTCACTGCAGGAATCCTTATGGGCGGGTTCGCAGAACGAGGTGAATGGAGTCGCTTTGACCTGGCGCGTTGTTTTTTTGTAACTCGTTTCTCGCTAGGTCGGTTGTGGCCAGCGATGGTCCTTACGTTTCTATGGATTACTCTGGGTAAGTACATACTGGCGAGCTAGTACGAAAATACTAAACTCTCTGCAGTATACTGTCCAGGTGTGTGCCTCGAATTGGTCGTTAAAGTGAACTGGACCTACACAATCTGGTAGTGGCTTGCTGGTAGGTGCCGAAAGTTGTAAACTGGAACTATATGTCAAGGGTCATCTTCCACAGGGCGTGGTCCACCAACGGTTGGGCATTCAAATGGGGTGTCCTTGACTTTGCAGGTACGAACTACCAGTCGAGCAATTGCCAAATACAAATTCTCTCGTAGGCGGTGGTCCTGTCGAAATAGGCTCCGGCGTTGGCGGCTTAGCACTCGCTTGGGTTCTGGGACGCAGAGGCCAAGACGAATTGCGTAATTTCAGGCCCCACAACGTCTCACTGGTCAATTTAGGTATGTAACCATTTCACAAACAGGTATAGAAGAGCGAAAACAACCCTCACTTAGGAACATTCGTCCTGTGGTTTGGATGGCTTGGGTTCAACGGGGGTTCTGCTTTCGGTGCGAATTTGCGTGCCATAATGGCCATTTGGAATTCCATGCTTGCCGCGAGTTTCGGCGGAATGACATGGGTGTTGTTGGATTTTCGACTGGAGAGACGCTGGAGTATGGTCGGGTAAGTAGACATTGGGTTATATTCCATCCGCGCCGATCTGATGTAACTTTTAGTTTTTGTTCGGGCACTGTAAGTCCCTCTCTCCAGCTTCCCTCACATCTAGACATCCATTCACTCGGCCCCAGATTGCGGGTCTCGTCGCAGCGACACCATCCTCCGGTTTCATTCCTGCTTGGGCGAGCGTCATTGTGGGAATCCTCTCGGGTGGATTGTGCAATTTTAGCACGAAATGTAAGTGACAACAAGACGGACACGTCCCCTAATTCATTCCCCCCAAGTGAAATTTCTAATGGGCATCGACGATGCACTGGATTTGTTCGCGGAACACGCTATCGGAGGCATTGTCGGTCTAATTTGCAACGGTCTTTTTGCCTCAACGGATGTGATCGCATTGGACGGAGTGAACACCGCTGTTGCAGGCGGATGGGTGGATAAGAACTGGAAGCAGTTGTACAAACAACTTGCTTATATTGTCGCGGTCGTCTCCTACACTTTCGTCGTTACTGCAGCCTTGGCAAAGGTTGTTGATCTCGTCGGTCTGCGACTTCGAATGACCCCAGAAGAGGAGCGCCTCGGTATGGATGAGGTCGAGGTATTTTTTTTTTATGAAAAATTTATCTGAGAGTTGGCTGATTTGCCACAGGTTGGGGAATTCGCAAATGACTACATCGAGATCAGACGCGACTTCATGGACGGGATGCGGCCCTTCGACTCGTCTGAGCTACCTACAGTCGCAGGGGATCGCCACGGGATCGCAGACGTAGATGAAGAGAGCAGAGATCCGTCCGAAGGCAGGGCAACGGAAGAAAAAGTTGAACCAGATGCTGAAGGTGGGAGAACGACGTTCACTTCATAGGCTCGAGAAAAGATAAATACTCTCTCTCTCTTAACATGTACGCATTACATCCATTTGAAATAACTCTACAACCGACCTTAGCAATCCCAACCGTAAACATAATCTTCTTTCTCGGTATCATTTCGTGGGGTGCCTTTAGGCCCACAAATGCCGGAGTTAAATTTTTCATTCAGCAGCAGGTCCACGATATTGCGAGACGCAAGAGTTTCTGTCTCCATCGTACTGATGAATCTGGGAACATGTTGTTAGGTCGAGGTCGCCTGGACAAAGTTGAACATACGGCTCAAATGAATTAACATAGTAGAAGCCAGGTGCGAGTTTGATATTGGGGAACGAAGAAGTTGGCGGAAGGACAGGATACGCGTCCCACTAGAGGAAAGATCAAATTAAACTGCATGCTCGATGTCGGGAGCTTACCTCTTTGCGATATATCCAGCCAACCTGGCCACCAAACATATTTGATAACCATTTCTGCGAGATGCGCTTCTTAGAGAAGATCTTGACGACCCATTCTCCCTCTGAGATCAATCCATGATATGACATAGAGTTGAACTCGGGCTCTTTCCCGCCATTGCGTGCTCCTTCAAATGTCGTGAGCAGCATCGGTGGAATTTTGGTGGAAGCCGGGAGCGATAATGATTGTGGAGGAATGCTTGACAACGTCGTCGTGAAAAGGGTGACGTGCAGGTGGACATATGGCTGAGGAGGGACCTGCGCAGATATTTCGATCGGCAGTTCGATACTTGTCGAGTGCAATGGGGCGGCGAGGATGACTGCCGTGTATGTCTCTGAACCGCGAGCGCTCTCCACCACCCATTGCCCCTTGGACGCAGGGCTAATAGATGTAACCTGTAATTCTTCAGGAAACAGAGTGCGGAGGTTGATGTAACATACCGAGGTGTTGAGGTATAGATTTGCGTCTGAACGGTTTAGGAACTGTTCAAAAATCTGGAAGTTACCGCCCTCAACGGCACTATTCACCGGTAAGGCTTGATAATTATGGGAAGATGTATAGGAAGAAACTCACCTGGCTCCTGTCGGGGCCAAGGAGCATGCACCCTCCAATGCATGTATTTCATCCGCATTCTGACCATAGTTGACGCGCGTCGAAGCCTCGACCAACTCTGAGATAAATTTATCGGATACACCCTCCGATTTGAGATATTCAGAGGTGGTCTTGGAGACTAGGTCCGACCACGACAACGAGCTCGAGAGATGCGTGATATTGTCCCAGGTTGGCGTCTCCGAGTCGGCGGAATATAAAGTGAGAAATTTGTTGGTCATTCGGTCAACAAATGCCTGTGTTCGCCTAGGAGATTGGAAACCATATCTGAGTAACGCTTTGGCAGAGTCCCACCAACCCCACCAACCACCGCTAGCCTAAAAAGGTGGAAGTTGGGTTAGAAAAGCGCGTTGGATGGAAAATAATTATATTCACGGTGAAGAGAAGCTTCTCTCCGTCCCAGATACCAAGCCCGTTGTCTTCGCGAAAATCGTGTCGGGTTAGATTGAATTCCTCCACTGCTCTCCACATGTTTTTGTTCACTTTGACGAATATAGAGGCTCCTAATTCGACGGGCGGCAGACTTGTGTTGCCATAGGGGTAGACTGTGGTGCCTTTTTTCAACCATAAACAGATTCAGTGACCGGTTCGGTCGAACAAGAAAAGAGGAATGCGCACTGCCTGATGACGAAAAGGTCTCGAATTAGCAAGTCCACAAAAGACTGAAATGTAGCGTACGCACGACCACCAACATACGATTCCTTGTCGTATACATCAATCTCCACATCTATTCCGAACCGTTCCTTCGCTTTCGAGATCCACCACGCCGCAGACGAGCCTCCTGCCCCGGCGCCTATAATTGCGATCCTAGGTTTTGTGTTTGCGGGGCGCAAGGGCTGCTGGCCAGAAGAATGGTTGTTGAAAAATGGGACCTTGAATGGCAGCTGGAATGCGCCGACGATTGGCAGTGCCAAGGCCATAAGGGAGACGCGCATCCTTTGAAATTCTCTTCAACAGGTGCGTGTGATGGAGGAGTAATTCAGCCGGCCCACCGGGCCGTAATTAGCAGTTTGCATCCTCCCACCTCCATGCCTCATCCAGCGTCGACCCAGTGCCACATTGCAGAGACTCATAAGAGCAGGCTTCTCTCCATGATTCCCCTGGAAATCTTGGAGCATATCCTTCTCTTCTGCCACCCGCACGATGTTGCCCGCTTCTCCACTACCAGTCGCTTCACCGGAGACCTCGTCCATCGCTCCGCAGACCAGTATTTTTGGCGTCAACTATTTCTTGTCGTCTTTGACGACCCCCGTCATGCTATCCGACCCTTCCGCACCAACTCGGATCCCTCTGAGTCGTCCTTTAACTGGAAGGGCGAATTGGTACGTCGAATGAAGGCAGAACGTGCCGCATTCACCGACACGGGCGATCACGAGTCTGCGCTGCAAACATTTGCCTCTGTGGCAGAGGAGGCTCTGCCGGTCTCCAGGGCCTCTGACGATCCTCCCGCTAGTCGCAATCTCCAATGGTTGGAGAATATCTTGCGAGATTCTCGCATCCTCGTTGCTTCCTTCGCGCAAAGTGAAGCTCAGGACAAATTCAAGACCTACATGGCTCTATCTCTGCAGAAAGCGGACGATGAAGTTGATATACCAATCATCCGAACTCTGTCAAGGTGTCGAGTATACGACCTACGCAATTATGGACCTGAAACCAGTTGGGGACCCTACCTGCTCGGCGGGGGGGTCAACTGGACCCACATGGAGAGTATTGTTAACGTGGTGACAACCAACATTTGGGAACAGATTCCACATGACGTGCCGAGGCCACCTGTGGGTCTTCAGGCGATACGAGCGCATTCTGCCCCAGGGGATTATACTGGTCTAGATTGGGCAGGCGTCGAAGGTAATTACTGCTCAGCTTGCTTCGATATTGCACGAAGCGTTGAAACTCCCTCGTAGGCACCTGGCGAAGATACGTGTGTTTTATGGATTATAGGTAGGAACCTATCGGTTATTTATTCACCGACTAATGTCACACGTAGGGATCTGTTTGGTTAGTAATGTCCAATTCGTCCTACGCTGATCCGTTATTTCCCCCCCTTTAGCATTCAACGTCAGTTGTGTCTCGTCGCTTTACTTTCCATCATCTCACAAGAGCACATTTTGTAGTTCACCGGGTCTCGACACGGACCGCGAGACCCTGCGTTTTTCGCGGACGAGGAGTTTCGCGAGGCGACTCGTCTCATGGAGCTTGATCTCCACATTATCCCTCGGGATGAATTAAAGGTCCGGTTCCCCTACGGGGACCCTCCGCTGAATGCCCACCCCGACTACGAAACATTGTACTTTTCTGGTACCTCCCGTGGCGCGTCGTCCGGCCAACAGGCTATGGTTCAGGGTTATGTCCACATGGGCAATGATTATGTTCCCCGGTGGCGACTTGTAAGTTTCGTTATGAGTCCACGTCGTCGCGGACAACCAACTGCTCGTATTTAAGACATCGATTCACGGCGGACAGCCACAGTGGATGTACGAGCTTTTCATCCTTCATTGATGTTATTGACAGCCAAACGACTATAGTTCAGAAGGTGCGCAAATCGGTAGTGTTGGTAGTGCCATTGGCGTTGCTGGAAACTGGTGCCCAGATTCTCCTCGACGTCTCCCATCGAGTCTAATTCATTCTTCGTGCAGGTCCGCCTTTGACCATGAAGATGGTTTGTCCATGGTCATTTGTAAACTTAGCAAATAGCTGATCCTCTCTTTCCCAGGCGACCCAGTTGGGTAAGATGCATTCACGGCTTCAATCGACCACACTCACTAAATTCCGCCCCTAGACCTTTTTGGCTGTGGAAATGCAGTTAGGACCTAGGGACCCTCACGACATTAAATATGACATATTTTTGCCATTTTCACGGCGGACAATAAACATTTTCGTCCAGGCTGCTTCTCGTGAATATGTTTTACACTGCTGCATGTACATCGTACAAAAAAAGTTATACATTTTAGGAAAGGCCAGCATATTATAGCGTGGCAGTGAAGAATGCTGCGAGCCTGCCATACACGTTTTCGAACCTGCAGTGTGAATGAGACAAATGAAAAGTTCATGATTTCACCACTCACTCTTCTTTGTTGTCCTGTACCTTCAAGTCGGCCCGAGCAGCGGCCTACAGTTCAGCGAATGAGAAAATGGCAGTTCAGTGCGAGAACAAATGTACCCATCCGTGGAACCTGTGGATGACGATGAGTACCCACGGCATCCAATAAAAGTACTTGGCTTACATGTTCGAGTAGTACTTGTTGTCGTTCTTGGTGGCAAACGGCTTCTTAGCTAAAATCTCGAGGATTTTGATGTATTCATCGACGGGCTCGTCCTTGGATATGTAAATACCAAGGGGAACCGTCAAATTCGTAGCGTCGTCGGCAGACAACATCCTGGGTTATCAGCGCACGTTAAACACTGGTCATAGATTAAAAAGATCGGTGACCGACGCTGGGTGGATAATGGACACTGCGTCGAATGGAGTAGACTCTCCACCAGCCGAGAGGGTAACCTTTCCACCCCAGCAAAATCCATAAACACCAACCTAAAAATTCAGTGAGGACGTTGAGGTCTCCTTGGTGCGGAGGCCTACCCTCTTCGCGCCTCCCGATTTGAGGTGTTGGCCGAAAGTAGTCAACTTCTTAATGGCTGCCGGAGGATTGGCGGTGCCTCCGAAAAAGTCTTGAAGGGCCTACATACTCAACACTGAGCGACCAATATTATGATTATGTTTGCCCCACCTTCTTGGCCTCGTCAGTAGTAGGTGGGTAATCCTCGTTCGGGAATGGCCCATGGGGTTCAAAGAAGTCAGGCATGTACACGCGCGTTTTCAAGCTTGAGGAAATGATGTCTGCGCCTTGCTGGGTCTGCGGGAAGTACCCAAAAATGTCGTAGACGCAGACGATGGCGTTCTCGCTGGGCTCGCCAGTAACATAGACCTTCTTGAAGTCGCCGACCGGTTCAAAGGTACCTGGAACCTTGAGCTTTATACGGGCGGATAGGTAGCGCATAGTACCTTTCGGCGTATAGTCGGACTGAACCGGAGGAATTGAGCAGCAAGCTGCGTTGGTGTTGTGAATGTGGGAACTTGCGGTCGACATTTTGGCTTTGTTCAAATGGTGGGCGAGAACACGGAGTCTACCTGCCAAAGACGTGAAAGGATTAGATAGGAATGGGAAATGGGAAGTCGAGCGCCTCACCAAGCATGCGCAGGAGGAGGAAAGAGAGCGTGAGAGCTAGGAGCCGACGAACTTTTGAAGCGAAATCATCTATGACGTAAATGCGTGACCGTGAAAGCGGCATCTGCCTATGCCGGTCGATGTTTGGCTACAGCCTCTCTGGAGTAAAGTATAAAAAGCGGTGTCACTGTCAGACCTTTTCAAAAACCAACCGTCACCCCGATTTTGCATCTTGCAGAGTCAACTCCTTCTTGCGCGCGCGAGAACGTGGTAAAGTGGTGCCGGTAAGATTGTAAAACGAGCTCAATTAAGCCGGAGCGTCTCCCAGCTTGTGCATCCACGTTCATTTCGTGGTCTGGAAGATGCTTGACTATGGGCTCGAACATTTATTTATTCCGGCGTCGACATATAACCTACATAAGTATCATAATCATAATTCCCCCTCATCTGCGTCGTCGCGGCCTTGCCAATATCGTGCTTGAGAACATGTAGATTGCAGCCACCACAAACTCGCAGATGACACCGAGCACCAAGAAGAGTATCCATTTCCCTGTTACGGGCTGAAACATGGCCAGTGTCGCATTGGACGAGGGCTGGAGGCCGAAGAGGTCCATGGAGGACCAAGCGGCCAGGATTTCATACGCAACGCGTACGCCTAAAACAGGCAAAGCGACTAGGACGCCCGCGAGAAGCTACGTAGCAAATTTTCAACACTGATACAACACCTGGAGCGATGCACGCACCTTTCTCCGATAACTTCTCATCTCGAAGCGGTCGGACCAACACCGCAGGTGTATAACGAATAAAACCACATACAGCGCCCCATACAAGGCAGCCGCGGTTTTCCTCAAGATATCCCCGATGTGCCCTTGGGTCGGAGCGACGTGTGTACCCAATATGCCGCCTGCGACGGCCAAAGCCATTGCAATAAAGATGAAGACGGCCACCGCCCTGGATGATGATTAAACTTTCGTATTGACCGAGCTTTCACACTGACCTCTGTTGGATCCAGTGAGGAAAAAAGTCACGAGAGGGAACGAAATTTACATACGAACATCCTGGTTGTGTGAAGGTATTCGCTATACGTGTGCTGTCCGCTGCGAGGATGAGTTGGGAGAGCGCTCAAGAAAAAACCGCGAGAGAACACACGCGAGGCCCAGAAAACCGATCGTGGACAGCATGAGCAATGCGAGCCCCGCGTGAAACATAATATACGCCGCGACAAAGAAGTCGGCGTTTGGCTTCTTGGACACTTCTCCGGCAACGATTAGTGCCCCGCTGGCGATTCGTGCTGTACATGCGCGTGTCAATTTTTGGGTGGACAGGAAAGTATGCGATGTTGACTTAGGGAGAAGAGAAACAGAAAGAGCCATCCTGCATCTCGTCTTAGAGCATAGCGAATTGTTAAAAAAAGGGAAAGCCCCGCGATCGGGACATAGGCAGCTAATTGAGCTGCAGCAATAATTCCTCTCGTATCGAGAGTGGGCATGGGCGTGTGGTCGTAAAAGGACGTGAAGGATGGGTGCAAGGTATCGCGAGAAACTCGAACCAACGCGTGACCGATTCTGATGCCCGATACTCTAACCCCATTTAATATCGCTCCAGCCGCACTATCGACGCGTCAAATTGAGCCGGGCAGCACGAGGTCGGTAGTTTATCGTTGTGCGCGATAGGATCCGCCCCTATCCTTGGGGTCCTCACAAAATTCGCATTTGAAAAACAGAGCGCGGTCACGTGACTCAGTTCGCTTCGGGCCGATGTTCCGAGCGAACTTTTTTGAACTCCATTTGGTCCTAGTCTTGCTCTTTCGCCTCCCTTGTCCTACCGTTCACGCCTTTCTATGCGACTTCCTCGCAGAGTTCCGTGGAGTTCGATTACAGAGCTCGACCAGCTTTGCTCGTGGATTTTCACCGACGAATCCGACTTGGAGTCCAAAACCAAGGCAATTAATCGTGTGAGAAGTCGGTCAAGTCTAGCTTCCTCCCCATCTTGAACCTTATTTCCTAGTTGTCTGCCTGGAGGGCAATCACACCTCTCCCACATGCGCTTGAGTCTACCTTGGCTCTCCTCTCTGCTTTAGTGCAAGATGCATCCGTTGTACAACCCTCGTCGTATCTTTCCTTGCGGCACAGTTACGCAGCCGCGTTAATAAGGCTGGTCAACGGATTGGTCGATCCGCTCCAACTTGGAGCGTATGCACGCTCTATAGCGTCCATAGCAAACCAACTAGGTCTTCCCCCTTGGCTTGTGGAACTGCGGCATGCTGCGACTCATGAAGACTTGCCGAGTCTCGAGCTACTTCGACAAGCCGCTCGCGAGGTATCTTTGGGGTTTAATTCCCTTAAACGCCCCTCAAATTTTTTGACTTTAGTCTATGACTTGGCTCCTGCACAACTATTTTCTCCCTACCATCAACCCTTCGACCGTGACTTCGCCTCAGTCCGCGCCGTTGCGGCCACTGGCTCCGGTACTAAAGCAGTACAAAGCCCTCCGGAAAATAATCACCCGCGATGCCTCCCTGCGGACCCAATACCACCAAGAAATCAAAAGCGTCTTCAAAGACATAGAACGGTGGATCGCGGAGGCAGTAGTTTCCGCCAATGTCGCAGTCGGCGAACTCGGCTGGGATTCAGGGAAGGGTGACCAAAGCCCCAAGGAGAGATGGGCGCTGGAACGACTGTGCGAAGTGTTGATGGAGAAGGGTGCGCTGGTCCCCCTTTCCAAAAAGTACGCATTGTGCGCTCAGATCTGTACCGCCATTGAACATTCAAGCCCAGAAAGCGCGTATTTCCTGCGGAATCGTTTTCGCCACCAAATTTCTCCGTCGAGCTTTGGTCCCCTCTTCTCTCTGATCTACACGCTCTACATCCGGATTTTCCAGCCATTCTGGTGAATCGAATCGTCTTGCACCTGTTAACCGAACCACCGCAGCTCGACATAGTCCCGATCGCAGTGGACACGACATACGATGCGTGTCTCGCCCGTTGGGCAATGTGGACTGTCGACAACTGGGACGTAGAAAATTCCGAGTCCGACCTCGACCTGAAGAAGGACACTATTGTCTCGCTCATCACTGGTCTCGGCCCCAGCTCGAGTTCAAGCAGGGACACCGCCGCGTACAGTCTCCCCTCCCTTCATGGCACCTAACTTATCCTCACCCGCAGGGCAATGGCGCTCCTTCAAAATCTCTGTAAGGAGGATGCCGAGATGGACTCAGCCCTATCTCTTCTGCTTCGGCCTCAAACTGGTTCCGTAGTCCGCGTACGTGTTTCGTTTGCTTAAATTTACAGAGACCTCAGATGTGCCGCTATACCAGGAATGGACTGCTGACGATATAACCGTCATGAAGGAGCGATTGGCCACCCTTTTGGCAGTCCCTGAGACCAATATTGAAATACGTCTCTCTGAAATCGACGCAGACCCCGTCGAGAACGCAGAAACTACAATCGGCCCGGGCTGGCGTCTGCTTGACGCCAGCTCCAGCTGGAAACCGTCTCCCATTGGAATATACGTTGGATAAGATACATACATTAAATACTCTATTTACCAGCAAGCTGCTCGTCTGATAGTAAAGTAAGTCGTCAAGTCCATGGGTTGTGAGTTATGCATGCGCGCTATGGCATCTGTGGCCGGTTCGGTCTACGCGGCGGTGCAAGGAGCTCGGGCAAGGAAGGTGAGCTTGTCCGTCTCTCTGTAGCGGCCGCGCCAGATACGCTTCTTTGATCGTTCGGCGTGGCAGAGGAATCTCGACAATTTCTGTGCCGTCCTGGTGATACGCTGTAACCGGGGCCCCTGGTGTACCACACATATGTTGCCTTGTCCGCTGGTGGTCGTCGGGCTCGCCGGTGAAGTCACCAGGGCCATAAGAGGAACGGCCGTTCATTTGGCGGAGTAAATGGCTCAATCTGAGAGCTGCTGCTTACCGTCTGCATCCGCTGCATAACAACATGACTCGGGGACAGTGAAGGAGCCGTCGAGTCATCTTGTAAGTGCCCGGAGGGCACCGCCAATTCCCGAAGCCACAGCGGTTGCAGGAGAAATTGTAGTCGAACTAGTTATCGATCAGTGTCGGCCCAACTAAAAGTGAATGGAAGCTTACTCGGAGTCCTTGGACCCAGACAAACAAGCTCCCTCGCTCTCTTGCCCACTGTGAAGAGGTCCAACGGCCCGGAAATTCATGTCGGCATCCACCACGCTGCTGAAAAATGGTGAACCCCACGACAAGTTGACTGTCCACTTCACAGAACTCCGGTCAGGGACGGTAAGGTTTTGGGGCGGATGAAGGGCTGGCGCAGGCCACGCAGCGTATATTATCGTCAACAATAATATGATTCTCCTTTGCGAACTGCCTCACTGTGGCGATATATGGCTGTATAGTTGTGCATTAGCTTAATCGATGTTTTTGAAAAGAGGATATATACACACGGGTTACGGTCAAGGGTAGTCAGACGAAATAAACGAGGACTTTACCCTGTACCCGCCCTTCGGGACCAGGTGGGATGAATGGTCTCGCATTGTGCTGCAATAATTAGTCCATGAACAGCGGATGGAGAATACTCCTCTTGCTTGTTAAAGAGACAGGCACTAGTCTCTCGTAGACAGACACTACAGCAGAGTTACGCTCGTACCTCGCATGTTGTAGACAGGGTAGTCGAAGTAGAACGACTAGCGGGATTGAGACGCAGCAGCCTCAATTGAAGGGATGGCGCATCTGCTCAAGGTAGCCTAGGGGGTCTGTCGCGTATGCGGCCGTGCAGAGCCAGGGAAAAGTAGCTCCCAACCATGAACGTCACCGAGCGGATTCCTGTAGACTGTGTATTGACTGTGTAGCTCTGTGTAGCCCTGTGTAGTTCCCGATTAGTTTGTTTGTCGTTGATAGGTAGCACCATCTCACCGCCTTTTACTTAGCCTCCTTTCCTTGCATCGCGTCGTGTTTCCCCGTCTGTCCGAGCCCTGCGAGGCATCCAGTTGGCAAGAGGTCCGAGGGGTCTCCAGCGTTTCGAACGGTTAGTTGATCTTATCTAAACACCCCTAAACCAAAACCTCCTCATACGCACGTCGACGTAGATGCTCGCTCCGCCTCTTGGAGGCAGAAACACCCCCCGACCTTTTTTACGATCCTTGAATGCCTCCCGCCCCCACGTTTCCACCGTTTCGACCCCACCTACAACACCTCGAAGGCGATTGCACTCCGCACCTCCTACCGTTACTCCTCAAAAACGGCCGTGGCTCGCGCTTACGCCACCAGAGGACGCGGACACGTCCAACCCCCTCTCGATATTAGAATTCTACGTGTGCGACAAAATTGCCCCTTACCTAGAAGAGGATAGAGGCTTGACGAGTATCATCGAAAATATCGGTCAGGATTCGCGCTTCCAAGTCCCCGCCAGCCCAGGTGTGTATACAAACTCGTTGTTCCGTACTGTAGCCAACGATTGCCTCCGTGCAGCCTCCATCAACGCCCTCGCCCCGTGCATTTTCGCTCCTACAACGTGCCAAGTGCTCTCCAGCTATTATGCTGGCCTTCATGGGTGCGATACGGAGTGCGAACCTCAGTGCGGGGGTTTCGGAGACGTTATCATCTCCGAGATCTTTCTTAACTTTTTTTATAACCTGGTGGATTTGTGTGGGGTGCTCGCCAAGTTGGCACGGGCAGCAGGGGAGGCGGAGGGGTCTCAATCAGGAGAGCCTCCCAGTGCTGATGACGAGAATGGGAATGGGAGCGGGGGAGACGACGGGAAGGGGGAGGCTGGAGGAGGCGGAAGAGCGGGAGGGGGAAGGGGCGGAGGAGCGGGAGCGGGGGGGAGCGGAGGAGCGGGAGAGGGTGGGAGTGGGGGAGAGGGGGGAGGGAGCGGAGGAGGGGCGAATGAGGAGGCTCAAGCAGAGGGCTCTCTCTTTCAAACCCTCCCTCTGATAGAAATAGTGGTCCCCTCTCGGACGACACCCCCGAGGCCCCCGAAGCCGTGGAAGTCTGCGCGTCGAGCGGCGGCCCCTATGGATACACCGGCGCCAGCTTTGGCAACCAATTCATTGGAGATTCGTCGCAACTGCTGCAGGGATCAAGCTTTCCAACTGGCGACAACCGCATTCCCGCACACACCACCCCTCATCCACCCTCTTCTCCCTTCCCTCCTCGACCCGTCCACCCCGTCCAAACCCCCCGTTACCCTATTCCACGCGACACGCCTTTCGACCTTGAGCCACTTCCGCCGTTATGGTGTCGACCCTTTTCGATACGCCCATGGCAACTTCTTTAGCCCAGCGCCGTCCTTCAATCTTGCTGACACCATTGAGGCCGCCATGTCTCATGTGTTGCATGGGATGCCGACAACTTGGCATCCCATAACAGGCGCACCTACCAATCCGATTCTGATATTCGAGTTTGAGGTCGACCTTACCGGAAGGAAGATCCACAACCTCATGCGATGGGATAACCACCCCCTTGAACTTGCCGATCCCGCTCTTTCAGAGGCTCGTCTCTTCACCTATATTTGCTATATTTCTCTGACTCTGGATTTAGTGGGTCAAAGCTAATTGGGAGAAACAAGGCAAGGGGGAAATGCCAACTGACATGGACTTTGTTATTGGCCCGTTCCTCGTGGTGGGCTCTCCATACTATAATATTTCTCTCGTTTCTGACTTTGAACCAGCCGATAAACCAACATTCGAAACATATTGTCATGGATGCGTGGTCCCGGACCAATCAGCTGCCGATTCACGTCGCCGCAGTCTCCCAGCCTGCCTTCACACTCCTCAACAATAGTCTCAAGGCTGTATGTTATTTCTCCCTTTC
The DNA here is from genome assembly GCA_029233265.1 of Mycena alexandri. NCBI lineage: Eukaryota > Fungi > Basidiomycota > Agaricomycetes > Agaricales > Mycenaceae > Mycena > Mycena alexandri. Next base: position 605,570 of record JARJCM010000012.1, on the reverse strand, counting down.
GTCTATACCATTTCACCAGGCAACAGATATATGTTGAGCGGGAGGATCGGTTGCCCGGCTGAGGCGGAGGGAGCGAGGGCGGACGACGAGGCGGCTCGGGAGACGGCGGGGTTGAAGGGGCGGAGCGGATTGCGCCGGAAACGAGAAGTTGCACTGTGGGCGGCGGGCGATTAGGAACTGATTCTACGCGTATTGGGCTGGGAATAAAGCAAAGCGAACTGTGACCTGCATAGTACATACAGTCAAGGGCTCATTCAGACCCGGGGAGAGTTGAAAGCTGAAGTTACCATATCCGGTAATAAATGGCATGCGTCGGCTTACTGGCATTGGCCAAATTCGCCTGCCACATCACACCACCAAATTCCTTCTCGTCCCCCTCGTAGACCAGTAATTTGCCACTAACTTTAAGGCTATTTGGGCCATGGACTCTGATGTGGACATGGTCGAGCCGCCGTCGTCGCCCGCCCCTTCAGTCACCGCTTCCCACGTGAGCCCCGCCCGCTCCTCCCGCTCTCGCAGCGTCCTCGACGACCTCGAGAACTACGGCAGCCCCACCAAGAGCGAACTCGGTGCTAACGAAGACCACGACGCTGTCGTTCGGTAAGCTATTTATTTAGCGGAGGGACAGAGGAAGGTTCGGGCCGTGGATGTGGTACGTACGTCATCGTGCTGACCTGCCTGAGTCTCCGTCCCCCTCAATAGCCCTCAATCTCATTCCCCACTTTCCATGAAGCTTAACAGGTATGTTAAGTGCCCATCTCATTTCTATCCTATTCAATCTTGACCGGCCTTCAGCCCCTTGCCACAACCACTGCCGAAGGTACGATCTTCGCAAAAAGCTGCATACAAAGTTGTTTATCAGTCTTCAGGAATGTATTAAAGCGGCGAAAATATTCAAGTCTTTCGTCGATTCCTCCAACAATGGGCTCGACGGAGTGGTCCCTCGCGAGGTCCTTGAAAATGCCAAGGGCTTTGCCATCTTCACCATCTTCAAGGTAGCAGCGCGAAATACGTCAAGACATGATACTTATAAATCTCTTCAGGCTGGGTTTCTCTTCAGCGCTCGCGCGGGTACTGGGATCGTCATCGCAAAGCTTGCCGATGGCACCTGGTCCAGTCCTAGTGCCATCGGAACGGCCGGCCTCGGGGTCGGTGGCCAGCTTGGGGCAGAGATGACCGATTTTCTAATCGTCCTCAACTCCCGCTCGGCGGTGGTAAGTACCCGATATACAGATATGTTGTTTACTCACCCGGCTCTTCAGAAATCTTTCATGGCCAGCGGATCATTGACGCTGGGGTATATATTTCTTCAAATTACCTCCGCACATCCATCTTACGCCAATTTAATCAGTGGAAACATGAGTCTCGCCCTTGGACCACTGGGTCGAAACGGCGAAGCCATTGGCTCGTTAAATACCAGCGGAAAGGTAGCTGCAATGTACAGCTATTCAAAGACGCGCGGATTATTTGGTGGTCTTTCTATTGAGGTTGGTTTGCTTCCTCCTACCGTTAACCTGAATTTACCGTTGTCCAGGGCTCTGTTATCGTCGAACGCCAAGACGCCAATGTCCAAGCGTATGGGTCGAACGTTACCGCCAAGCTGCTGCTCGGCGGGGCTGTACCTCCCCCGCCATGGGCGTCAACTTTAATCAAGACCTTGGACGCCTGCACCGGCCTCCCAGGGAACCGAGAATGGATTCCAGAAGGCGAGCCAGAATTTTCTGGCTATGCCTTCGCCACCCCCACCGGTGAAACTCCGCCATCGCAGCTCCGAAAGAAACGCAAAGGGGACAAGCCCGAATTTCCGCCGGCCTCTTGGGGAGAGAGTCGCGAATCGGGCTCATATTTCAGCCAACAGGTTGAAGGCGCATCCTTACGCGGTAAACCGGATTTTGAGAACTGGGAAACAGGCGGAGGTTCCGGCACCGCGTCTCAGTTCCCTACCAGGTTTCAATCCGATTTCGTTCCGGGGGATAATGTGTCTCGCCATTCTCGAGCGACGACATCGATGTCCAATACCCCGACCGTGTATGATCTATTCGATCCATCGCCTGCTTCGCCGTTTGGGGACAAATCTACGCAAAGCCACACCCGCTCCATGAGTGCTTCCCCTTACTTGAATGGATTTCCTTCACAACCTCCTTCGACATCATATGGATCGCCATATGCCGCCAAAACCGACTCCTCGCCCACGAGTGATCGAGGGTTCAGTACATCACCGCCGTTCATTAAACCCAAGCCTGAGCTCAGCAAGCCTCTACTCCATCACGAAGGTGTCGCCCGCGCCATAGCACTTTACGACTTTCGGGCTGCGCAGGCGAGTTGCCCAAGGCCAGCATATTATCCGTGCATTAACGTTTTCGCCAGCCTGGAGACTTGTCTTTTTCGAAAGGCGACATCATTGTAATAACCAAACGGTCCGAGAGCACCGACGACTGGTAGGTTGTTTCGAATCGTTTTGTTGTAATTTTCTGAGTTCTTCCAGGTGGACTGGAACTCTGGACGGTCGCAAGGGTATCTTCCCTGCAAATTTCATTGAAGTTGTATGATTCTCGTTGTAGCCAATTCCTGAGTATGTATTGATCTTTCGTTTACATTGTATTATAAGTATTTCGCTGTGGAATAGAAGATTAATGATAGTTGTAGTATTGGTCCATTGCCACCTCCGAATCCATTTCATCCTCCATGTTTGCTCTCTGGGAGTCTGCATACCATTGCAGAACACGGGGATGCGCGGTCACCCTGTCTTTGTCAAAGTTGACAATCTCAAGCTGGCTCATCGTTGTGGCGCGCGAGACGGCCACATAAGCTGTATGGATATTGGACCAGGAAGACTAGCATATAGATTAGACCGCACCTTGACCCGTCTCGAAAGTGCGTTTCAGGTCGACACGAACGCGCTCGATGGTTTGGCCTTGCGATTTGTGGACGCTTAGCGCCCAGGCGAGGATCAATGGGATCTGATGCAGCCATCAGCCCCCTATCGACTTTTTCAGGCAGTCAATGAATACCTGATCGCGGCGGGCCTCCGTTCCACCCTCTGCGTTATTAATGGTGAACTCTTCAGGCACCATGAGGAGTTCCGCGCCGTTAATAAATTTCACGAGCGGCCACTGCTGGCTCTCCGCGTCCCGCTGTGGAATTGGCTGGGGCTCATTCCCCGCTTGAGCAACTTCAAGGTGCCGTGAAATCGCTTCCGTGGAAGTGAAGAACCCGATAATCTGCCCGAGGGAGCCGTTTACCAGCTGACCCTGGACGAGATTCTGCAACAGCACCAGATCAGGTAAATCCAGCCTTGGAAGCGAAGATAATCACCTTGATGAGCATGACTTGAGCTCCGACCTGCATAAACCGTTGAGATGAAAGAACGGAAGCGCAGGAGGACGATCACTTTGAGCTGAATTACTTGCGGGACCACCAGACGGCCTAAGAGCTGATCCCTTCTCTCCGGGGAGATTCGTTCGCCGTTGGAGTTGTGGCCGCAGTAATCGCTTGCCATATAAGCCTGGCAATCCCCCGGGAGTTGGTTCAAGCGAGCCATGTTGGCCCTATCAACCTCGTCTCGGCGTGAAAGCCTAGTGAAAAGGTTAATAAAATTCCGTATCGCTCAAGAATGTCAACTTACAGCTCTGTTGGCTGTATACCGTCAGTGTACGTCACTTTGCGCTCAAGCGCCTTGAAGGCTTCGACGTTTTCTACTTTGCCAAAACGCATCGCGTTCAACAAGTCCACAAAAGCTTTTCGGGCGCATGGTTAGTGACAAAAATGAATTGTTGTTCAACACACACCTTGATCCTTTTGACGGAAGACGTGCGTGAGGGTAACCGGAGGACCAACACAGGTCGCCCAGGTTTTCGAATCGAACGCAAACACAATAGGCGTAACTTTATCACCGTGTTTATTTGGAACTGGGGGTAACTGGAAGAAATCCCCCGACAGAACTAGCTGCGCGGCGACATTAACATGCAAACAAGCAATCGAGAAATTGAATACCTGTATGCCGCCAAAAGGAGCGTCCTTTTTGCGAACAATGCGGGCGATCTCCTCCTGTTTTATCAACTCAGACCGCCAGTACATATATTGAGTTGAACCAGGCCAGACCAGTTTGTCGAAGAGGGCTCCATCAACCATGGAAACTTAGAGCCGATAAACAACAGAGAATAGCAAAAATATGAACACGCACTTTCATCGATGATAAGTGTTTTCACAGTTCTCCACCGCTTCAAAACCCGTTCATACTTTTGCTGGCCAAGGAACATCCCGCCGATTTTTTTGGCTGGCTCGTTCCCAATCCCAATGCCGGCCCACGAATGAAGCGTCGTGCCGCCAATATTGATCCCCGCAATTCCTGTAGATGCAGTGATACCTAATGTGGGGCATCCAAAGCCCCCCAATTTATCGATGATTGCTCGCAGGAGCACTGATTTACCCGTGCCCGCAGAGCCCGAAAAGAAGGTGCTCTGCCCTCGACTTACTCGTTCTAGGACGGCCTGCTGCTCTGCAGAGAGAGACATCGATGACGTACTAGCCTCCGCATTAGATGAACTCGACGGTGCAGAAGGTATTTGTGATGGGACGTTGAGCCTCAGCCGCTTGTCCTGGTTGTACGGCCTCTGTGACCGACGAGGGTCCGTAGAACGAGGCACCGTCTGGGATGGATTCGATGTTTGAAGGGAAAGAGAGGCTGGTGTACTCAGCGCGAATTGCAATCGAAATAAAGGGAGGCGTACAAGCTAGCCAAGTTTCGGCCTGCTCCATTGAGGAGAAAGCCTTGTGGACGGCCCCAGGAAAACGAGAGACCTGGTATATTTGTGAGCTACGTGCTATCGAAATGGTGCATGCTCTACATTCTCCTTGCACTGAAAGATCCAAAGTTAAAAGTCGGTGTATTACCGACGGAGATTGACGCACTTCATCCCAAGTTTTGTACACCTTCGGACCTTCTCGCCCTTTAGAAACAGCGTAAAACTTGGGCATTTGTGCGACTTTGGCCAAAGCGCGTCTCATTCAACGTCTACGCCTGCCGTTTTGGACAAGCAGGCGTCGCGGCAACGTCGCGCGGTCTTCGGCCCGAATCGGCAACATGGGATCAGGTGATTGTCACGCGCACGGGAGGTCACAGGCTCGTGAGCCGTGACGAAGTTAACTTTCATGACCGCGCCCATGGCCGCTGGTACCGCAATGGACCCCGTCGTTATACCGGCTGCTCCTTCGCAGCCTGAGAAAGCTCCTAGTATCAAGTTGTCCACCGAACAACAACGAGTCCTGGACATGGTAATCGCGGGAAAATCCGTGTTCTTCACCGGCCCTGCGGTCAGTGCGGCTAAATTTGTTGCCGAACGAGCTCAACAAACCGCCGTGCAGGGGACAGGAAAATCCATTCTCCTGCGGGAAATAATTCGGACCCTGAAAGAAGGGCCTTACCCCCCACAATCCTTGGCGGTCACGGCGTCCACCGGAATTGCTGGTCTGAACATTGGTGAATTGATCTTTTCCCTTTGCAGATCCTTCAAAACCTCAATTTTGAATTTCGTTCAACAGGGGGCTCGACTGTCCACTCATTTGCCGGA